>JAULBZ010006987.1:0-11891 GCA_032360805.1 Neoturris breviconis | reverse complement strand
ATTTTGCACCGATGGGTACAGGCGAGTTTTTGGTACCATAGTAAATCGCTTTAAAAACACAACAAATGCATCTTTTGGGCTGATTTTTTTGCTAATTCTGCACCTACTGCAACGGAGGAGACCATCCAAACAAAAGAATTCGGGGTTTAATTGATAGTTTGCTTGTTTTTATTTCGTACAAATGGATACTGACGCGTTTTTTGTACCAAAGTAAATCGTTAAAAATCGTTAAAAACACACTAAATTCGTTTTTTCTACTGATTTGTTTGCTAATTCTGCACCTACTGCAAGGGAGGAGACTTTACAAACGAAAGAACTCGGATTTTAATTGATAGTTTGTACCAATGGGTATGAACGCGTTTTTGGTACCATAGTAAATCGTGTTAAAAACACAACAAATGCATTTTTTTGTGCTGATTGTTTTGCTTTTTCTGCACCTACTACAAGGGAGGACAGTATCGTCTCTCGCATTTGGTGTAGAAACAGAAAGAAAATCTGCACCAAAGATGAATTTGGCGCGTTTTTAAAGCGAAATTGGGTAAACTCTGTCACCAGCTTCGTTGAATCCAAAGATAACGGCCAAGCAACAGTAGTTCACGAAACAATCAACAGATAAAGTGGACTTACAGCTAATTTTAACTGTCTTTCGAGTTTTTAACGCATCAGCTTTGACTGAATTAACGGCACAGTAACAGCTTTGCTTACTTGAACTGCTACTTGAACGGCTAACAGTTTATCCATGATAGAATTTGCTCCTAGTCAATTACGATGGTCGTAGGTGAGCGTTTGTTTTCTATCTTTATTCATTAATCCAGCGAGAAGAAATTGTTGATTCTATGTTTAGGACGCAAAGCACGTTGAAGGATACGGTAAACAGATATATTCGCTGGATTAATGAATAAATACTTTAAAGGAAGAAACTTTCGCTGGAAGAAAGTTTCGCGGTTCGGAAGAACCGCGAAATTTTTGCATTTCGCGGGAAAAAACTTTCGCGGTTGGCTTAAATTTCGACATTTCGCGGGAAAAAACTTTCGCGGACGAGCAATTTGGAAATTTTTTACGGGAAAAAACTTTCGCGGACCGATAATGAAGTATTAAAAAACAATATAAAACAAAGGATATGAATGTTGTAATTATTTTATCACAAAAAAAAATACTATATAATATTCTTAGTCTATGATTATAATGTCTTCGCAATCTTCGGAGTTGGTAGATGAGTCATATGATTTACTGTTATTGGCAGTAACTGGGGCAAAAAACATTCGTATGTCTTTGCTTTTCGCTTCGCTCTTGTTTTCCGTAGTTTGTTTTTTGTTCGCTCTCCTTGGTTCTTTTTCTAGATCCGGGGTTTGTAATAAAGGTTCTTGTCGTAAATAAGAACCTATTATTTCTTCCTTTTTCGGTTCAGTGTAACTTTTTGCTATTAGTTCCTTGTAACGCTCCATCAGCAATAAGTTTAAACAAGTTCCAGGGATTGAAACCTTTATTACACAGGGTATTTCAAGACCCCCCTGTACGAGCGGAGATCGTCGGTAATGTTCTCCAGTAAGAATTGCATTTACAACAGCTCCCCTGTCAATAAAAAATTTAGTGGCCCTCGATATCTCTCTTGGTAAGTGACCAATCGGAGTTTCACAACCTGTTTCGCATATTTTTATTGCAAACTGATCGAACGGGTTATCTGATTCGTGTGAACAGTTGAGATGTTGTGCAGGTTGTGGTATCCAAAATCTTCTATAGTAGTGGTACCCACGCACTGCAGCGGTGAATTCAAAGGTTTTCGTGTAAGCCATTTTTCTTGCTTGTCACTCTTTCCGCTTGTATATAGACCAAAGAGCTCTTTTAAAATATATTCATCAATTCAATACCAGACAAAAAAAATGTTCATTGAAATATGCCACTCCACCTTGGGTCAAAAAGAAAAAGTGAAAAATTATAAAAGAATTTAAATGTTTCCAATAGGCTATTTTTTTAAGCCTCTAAGATGAAGATATTGAACAAATACAAAAGAAGGAAAAAAGATTCGATTTTATGATATAAATAACATGAATGGGTATTCTTTTTTTCTTAAGAAAGAAAAGAAGAAGAAAGAAAGAAAGAAAAGAAAAGAGAAGTGCCAAAAGAAAAAAAAGGGTTCATACAAACAAAAAAAGTTGGTGGAAGTATGTCGTTTTTAAGAGCAGATATGAAAAAGAAGAAAAACGATGAAAAAGTGAAAGAAACTCAAGAATCATCATCCTCAAACGATCCTTCAACTACAGAAAAAGATAATTCTGGTAAAGACGGTTTTTTTTGTGGTTTTCAGTTCGAAAAATAAACCTCTGGAGGAAGTGAGCCGAATTTCTAAGATAATGACAATAATTATTCGAGGGGGCGCTAATTCAAAGATTTACGGTATACGAATACTTTGTTTCTTTTTAATTAAAAACATTCTTTGTTTATTTTGTTTTATAGCGCTAGTTGCACGTGTTACCAGACAAGACACTGGTTTGGGTAATGTTGATTTCTCTGTTCTTGATTCTGGCTTCATTGCTGGAGCATCGTCGTCCAAACGATCGAAATATACAAAATGGAGTGACGAAGAACGGTACATTATCGGAAAGTATGCCTCCGTTAACGGTCCTGCCGCTACCGTGAAAAAGTTCAAAACTCGCTTCCCAAAATTGAATGAGAGCACCGCTCGCACGTTTCGAAAAAGAGTCGAAGACGATTTGAAAAAAGCAACATCTAACAAAACAGCTCCAAGTAAATCACTGTCAAGATACACAACAAAAACAGGGCGACCACTTATACTAGGTAGCCTTGACTCAATGGTGCAAAAGTATATTCTTGCAGCAAGTAATAGAGGAGCTGTTATTTCAAGGGCTAGTGCTACTTCTGCAGCAAAAGCTCTTTTAGCGAAGTACCCGAATGTTGTGGGCAATATCGATATAGATAACTCTGCCTGGGCCAAAAGTCTATTTATACGAATGGGCTATACACAAAGGAAGAGCACTTCAGCCAAAGTTGAAATTCCAGAAAAGGCACGAAGAGAAATCGAGTATCAGTTTCATTATGACATTGTATCAAAGGTTGAGAGGTTTAAGATTCCCGAATCGCTGATCATCAATTTGGATCAAACGCCATCTAAAATAATTCCAGGCAGAAAGTTTACCATGGCGGCAAAAGGCAGCTCAAATGTAACAATAGCTGGTTGCAACGACAAAAGAACCATAACAGCCACGTTTGCAGTTACTTTGTCTGGTGAATTTCTCCCGATGCAGCTGATTTATGGAGGGAAAACGCAACAGAGCCTCCCACGGTACAAATTCCCTGAATGTTTTTCGCTAAGCGTCAACGAAAAACATTACTCCAACACCCAGGAGTCATTGAAGTTCTTCAACGATATAATTATTCCCTACATCGAGTCCAAGCGCTTGTCCCATGATATGGCAGCTGATCAACGAGCTTTAGTTATCATGGACGTCTTTACTGGTCAGATGACGAGTGACGTCCTGAATCTGCTCAGTGAAAACAATATTCTCCTCACCAACGTCCCCCCAAACATGACCAAATATTACCAGCCCTTAGACCTTACTGTGAATGGATTCGCCAAACGGTACATGTCCAATAAGTTCAACGACTGGTACACAAAGAAAGTAAGTGAAGAATTGGATAAAGGAGTTCCAATTGACGAAATCGACATTAAGTTTCGGTTGTCTCTGCTGAAGCCATTACACGCCGAGTGGATCACCAATTTTTACAACCACATGACTTCCAGCACAGCGAAAAATGTTATTGAAAGCGGATGGTTGTCTGCGGGTATAACGGATGCTATCCGTTTAGGTCTTAGTCAGCTTCCCTCAATCGATCCATTCGATGACTTAGCGCCTATGGTAGAAACGAATCTTGTAGTTGCTGATGATTTCACTGCAATCTGTAGCCTTACGCCTGAAACAAAAACGATCGGCTACTCTCGTGAAGAAGATTCTGACGACGATGACGATTACTGGCAACCAGCAGACGAAGAAAATAGAAACATTTTTAGTGTTTTGGACGAGTTAGACGAGGAAGCATAAACACTTTGTTATATTTATTGATTATTGACATTATCTTTTGAACTGAAAAGAGCAAGAACAGATCCAAGAGTTATTTGTTTTTATTTGTTACATACCATTCCGAAATTTCATCAGCCTTTTGAATGAAAATTATTTTCTCGTTGACAAAAATTACAAAAATTATAGTTCTGCTTCTTTATCACCTTTGTTATAGTTTGTAAGCCTTTTTTCTCAACGCCATTTCTATAAACTCAGCTAATTAAAAAAAAAAAAAAAATTAAGACAACGATACTTGTTTTTTGCCTTTACTGAGTAGTTAAATACAATTAACATAAAAAGCCTTCACTGGGAACTAAATTTACAAAAAAATTCGCGGGAAAAAACTTTCGCGGACAACACGTTTTAGAAAAATTCGCGGGAAAAAACTTTCGCGGACAACACGTTTTAGAAAATTTCGCGGAAGAAACTTTCGCGGAAAGGCCCCAAAAACCGCGAAACCGCGAAAGTTTCTTCCAGCGAAAGTTTCTTCCTTTAAAGTAGCTTGGTTAATGCTTGCTTGCTTTAGTGGATATTTTATGATGCTCTCAAGGACGAGTCCGAGATAGTAGGGTAACCAATCCTTTTCTTTTTCACAATTTTCAATAACCTCGTTGGTCGGATAGCAATCATTATCAAACTCTCTTGATCGAATATCATTCAAAATAATCTTTGCAGCTGTCAACACTATCCGGTCTGCTTCTTTCGATCTAAATACCACTTATCATTGACCAGGTAATCAATCATGTTCCAGAAACATACCACGTTATTCTTTCCATTTATTTCAGTAAAAAATATATGTTCTTCTGCTTCAACCATTTCACAGTGTAAACGTTATCTATCGATCCAGCCATCTCAACCATTTTCTTATGTATCTCTTGTAACGTTTTATAGTCTCCTTCTATTTCGATCCATTCACATGCCTCATTAAAGAAATAAAAACTGGTTTTGTCAGTTGGTCGTCCTGCTGCAGATTGCTGAAAGCTATCTATCTTAGCTCTCCCTAAAGCGAAGTTTTGGTAGCATGCTTCATGATAACGAGCTTCTGCAGCAACAGAATCATGACAATCTAGAGCTTTTCTTTGGACTTCAAGTCCCCAATCATCATCTCGTTTGGAACATACATCTAAAACCTTGTTTTTAAATGGCAATGTCGTGACTTGATTAGTCACTGCGATTTAAATGTCTTTTGTCTTCTATAGCGCACAGTTTCACACACAGAAAACAATCTTTTTTCCATGCGAATGTACTTCCAATCGACAATCGTGTGCCAACTTTTGCAACCTTCGCTGGTATAATCACGGGAACTTCAATCTTTCTCTTTAGCTCGTTGTAAATATCTTTCTGACATTGTCGATGTAGTTTTATGGATTCTTTTTTTTTTTTTTTTTCTTTTAGGTATTCTGTAAACACAGTATCTTTTATTTTCTCGCTATATTCAATGATTTCTGTATGTCTTTAGTAACAACAGGTAGTTTTTCGTATTGGGAATTCTCACTTCGACATTTGATACAACAAAGTTTATTGAAATCATTTCCGTTGAAAAACACTCTCGGGGGGTGCTGATACCTATAATAACAGAAAAAGGCTGCACTACAATTTCCGCTCTGGTGTTCATAAATTACATCGAATGAACCATTCGTTCAAAAGTAAAACAAACTAACTAAGTAACAAACAAACAATGATAATTGCATATTTTTGAGTAAAAGCATATTTTTGTCGTAGCAAACGGAGCCACACAGAGGCATTCCTTATCGAAGTAATTTCTGATCAAAATATAAAGGGTACTTACGTTTTCACCAGTCTCCATTATCTTTCACAAACCACCCCTACATGATACATTCAATCTTTTCTATGTCTATTTTATATTTATCTTAAAAATACAAAATTATCAGTCCACTCTGTATAAGAAATATGTTCCCTCAAAAACACATCTAAATGTAATGTTCAAACGTTCGATTAATGTAAAGCAGTATTGTGTGCATCAAAGAAAATTAAACAAATGAAAAACATGTCTAGAGTCATTTCATTTTGCAAGAAAATTATGCAAAATAATAAAATAACTGTCAAAAAGATCATTATAGGGGTGTCTACTGAAACCGCGATAAAAAGTTTTCCCCAAAAGCTATTAAGAGAGGCTTTTAGTATGTTAATCTACATAAAATTGCGCTTCTAATGGTACCAAATATGTAAGTATTCAAATTTATTCCGGGTTGACCCCTTTTTTCACCTAATGCGACTGGACTATACTAAATATGGATATATTCGCTTGTGAAAGAAAGATAATAGAAAGGCTTGACTATAGGAATTTATTATACACAGGTATAAACATATTATACATACGAAAAAGTAGAAAAAATAAGGTAATAAAGCATTTCGAATGAACATACAAATGCAGACATAAAAAATTGCATTTTATCAAGTTGTTTATGATTGATTGAGTATTAAAAGTTGCTTATTATTTTAGTCTTAGTACTGGTTGCTTATAAAAACAGTGTACCGAGATAAAATCTTACACCAAATACTAATCAATACTTTGTTTGTAGTGAAAATAAGCAATAAATGCTATTACTGTCCAAGAAAAATCACTGTTTCCATTATGGAAATATTTTCCTAAAAACAACCTCAAAGTTTAGTGTCACACTGTGTTGATCTTAACACTTGAAATTTTGGGACTTTTCCTATAATTTATCTAGGATCATTTTAAACATCCACCAAACATGAATTACGCATGCGTCAATACAACAATCGAGAATTATGGTCATAAATCACATGCGCTAGATATATTATCGCTTCTAAAATGCAATCATATCCTTTCAGACAACCATATAGCGCCTCTACAACCAACTTGTATAACTTGTTTTAATACATTGTAAAATGGTGCCTAAAACGAAAAGTTCAGATGCTTAAGGAGCCGTCTCAAAATTAAAATCTGCAGAGGAGAGTACTGAGTCAATGATCTTGCAATAGATTGCTCATTGACCTAACACACTTCTGTACAGATTCATTTTTGTTGAATTTTGTCAATTTTAGTTGATTAAGCCCTGACAATAAAGTTGATTGTGAGGCGAAATTTTGAGATGGTCTCTAAGGTAAGTCAACTCTGAACAATGTAACCAAGTAATAACTACAAATTCACTAACAAAACACTCTCCTTCGCAGATTCTATAAACAGTCTGAAAATAAATGTCAAACATTGCACGTACAGGAGGAGTGTTTTTGAATATAGTTATCAACTTTGTAGCTGAACACCGTACTTAAAAAAACACTCATCCACAGGTGATGTCTTTTTAGACCAGATAAACGGTTATTTTGACCGTTTTACTATAAGCAGGATCATATGGATTCTCAGTGGGCAAAAACCTGTTCAAATTCAACAAAATAACGTTAGAGCAACGTTTTTTTTTGCTGGCTGGGAGCTTATTGAGTGTAGTGCTCGAAAAACATTATATAATCACTGTGTATGAGAGATTTTTGCGCATAGCGCTGCTCAATGATGATTTCTTCTTTGGTAAGCACTTGTTTATCGCTTATGTTTTCGGTGGCACCGAAGAGAGCCATTTTTTAAAAAATAAAAATAAAAATCTGTAAATGCTTCTATCCAGGAGGCGAAATTCGCGGCGAAAGCCAAAATAAGTCATTCCATAGGTAGAAAATCAATTGCAACCTCCTTGACATAACAAGAAATATTTCGCCAAGTGTAAATTCACCTTTAGGAATGATATCTGAAAGGTTTTCTTACCACATATAATTCACAGATACCATATACAGTTTGCCGCTCAACATTGTAGCTACTCAACACACTCTCATCCACTCTAATCTGAGTATTTGTCTTATAATACACTCTTCCGCGGGTGACATTCAGCACTTATTGTCAGGCTTGGCAACGAAAGAAAATAAATTTCATTTACCTTTTCACCCTCAAAATGGTAACCTGTATTCATATGCTCTAACTCGTCGTCACGAAACTTTTGAATTGTCTAAATGTATAATAGATTAAAAATTGATCATTGGTTAAAATGCAGGTGATGTCCGATCTAGTAGGCGCCCCGACATCGTAACAACGTCTAAACGATGTCGATTTTATTTCCCGTGTAGTTCTTTATTTTTCAATACATTTGAAATGGTGTTCTTTGTTATAGCCTATTATTGAAGATGCTAAAATTGAAATAATGAGAAGAAATTATGTTTTTCTAATCAGGAAAAATAAAACCTACAGAAGAGAGTACTGAGTCAACGATCTTGCAGTGGATTGGTTGCTTCGTACCGAAGAAACCAATCCAGTACAAGTTCGTTGACCTTACACACTTCTGTAGAAATTATGTTTTGTTAACTTTTGTCAATTTTAGTTGATTTGAACCTAACGAAATAAAGTTGGTTTTGATGTGATATTTTGAGGGTCCCTAAATAAATAGACCTTATACCTCAAGAAGCTCTTTATACTTTTCAGGATCTTCCTGAAGTAGTTCTCTAAGTTGACTATAATAATAAAAAAACATTGAAAGATAACTCAATGGAGATGCATAGCATGTAGGTGACATTGCTAGAAAAGGTAAAACTAATAGATACACAAAACTACACACAAAACATCCAAAACTGAATTTACTACAATATAAAGCCTTAATTTTCATACCACTTTCGTTCCCCCTAGCTTACATGTGCCTACAGTATATCTTTCAATTTGCACACCTTTCATTTTCATACTCAATAAAGGTGTAATTATCATTCAGCAAAGGATTTAAAAAATAGCACCTGACATATGAAAAATATAAATTTATAACAAGGGGCCATCTATTCCCTCCTTCTTGCTTGCAAACGTGACTCTACAGCACAAATTTGCAATACTGGTGTTTCAAAATTTCAAAGTTTTAGATTTCCTGTTTATAAGGAGTTAGGAACCATCTCCAAAATTCGTTTGCAGGGAAGGGTGCCGAATCAACGATCTTAAAATTGCAGCACATTCATTTTGTGATAACTTTTTTGCTATTAATGGTATGGTATTGAAATTTAATTACTTTTTCTAACTTTTGATAAGGATTGGGATTAAGGATATTTTTTGAAACTAATTTGCTTATTTTTCCGGGGGTAACTTAATCCTGAGCAAGGGGTATTTTTTTGAAAATAAAAAATATTGTTAAAATAGTCTTTGGTGCTGCTAGGCTACCTATTCAACAAGTAAATAGTATTTATGGAAAGACTAAATGAAATATAGAGATTTTTCGAAAATTATGAATCAAATTGTATATTTTACAAACCAGATAGTATATTTCTAAAGTCCAAAAACCTGATGTTACTGATGACGTCATAGCAGGTGCCAGTGACATCATCAAGACTAATTTCCATTGCCAAAGTGTTTGCATTGAGTTGCTCTATAAGTATACACAAGTTTCATGCCATAAGCCTAAGTGGTTCGGGAAATAATGACTGCAGGAACTTTATGCCTCCTCCCATGATTTCGCACGAAATA
The DNA here is from genome assembly GCA_032360805.1 of Neoturris breviconis. NCBI lineage: Eukaryota > Metazoa > Cnidaria > Hydrozoa > Anthoathecata > Pandeidae > Neoturris > Neoturris breviconis. The sequence goes on along the minus strand of JAULBZ010006987.1, from coordinate 2,351 downwards.
AAAAGACCATGGCTAATAGGTTTAACACTCTTCGTCATAGATTAATTTACACAGATTATTCTGGTCACTTTGTAATACAAAGATAACACATATATAACATACAGTAAGAATGAGCGCATGAACACCACACTATAAATCGCAACTTAGCTCTCACTGGAGTTGGGCGTGTTTATAGAGAGCTCCGGTTTTTCATGCAAAATAGGCAATAAACCATTGTTACATTTTCTTTACTATTTTCACAAGCACATAAATTACAATTGAAATAACCATGTCTGAATAAGGGAACATCTCAAAAATAAAATCTACAAAGGAGTCAACGATCTTACAATGGATTGGTTTCTTCGTCCCAAAGAAACCAATCTATTTCAAGTTCGCTTACCTACACACCTTTGTCTAGATGTTGAATTTTGTCAATTTTAGTTGATTTAAGCAGATCAAAAAAGTTGGTTTGGAGCGAAATTTTGAGATGGTCCCTAGCTGTTGTATGCCACCAGAACACCTATTGCTGAAAACTATACTAAAAATCCTCCTCCATAAATGATCTGGTCAGCAGTTAGTTACAGGTTTTAAACAGAAATGAGTTATTTTAATACCTGTCATAATGCCCTCCAATTACTTCCTCTACAGCAATTGTACAAGCCATAGCAGCTTTTTCCCCCAGTAAGGCTGTGCCAGCACCTGATATATAATGAATTATTAATGACAATAAAAAATCACATATAGGTATATTGAAGTAGCTCACCAAACCAAATTAATGTAAAACCAAGCAAATATGATTTGCATTACCTATATTATGCATCATATTATTATCATAAAAATAGAAAATAACCTGATATAGGAAAATGCTATTAAAATTTTGTCTTTTCTAAATAAAACATTTGCTACATATATGCAGGTTACAGAACGACAGTTGTGAACTAGATTACTGCAAAAGTTTCTTCCCATAAAGTGCTTTTTTGTCTTAAGTATGGAAATAAATTTGGCTGTTGGTCTGTTACTTTTTTATGGCAATAAATGTTATCGCTTCGTGAAGGTATAAAGAACGATAAGTTTAATATAATTTCTTATTTATAATAACCATCCTCACTTTTTCTGCTTTTTGTAATTTTTATTTCAAAAAACACACATTTAATGATGACATGAAGCGGAGAAGGTTGCTTTTGATATGGCATATGCTTTAAGTAAATGACTTCACAAAAGAGAGAAAACGAGAAAAAGATTCTGCAGGAGAGAACTGTACAGAAACAGAGGAGAAAAAAGGGTGTGGCATTAGATTTTCAAGAATTCTAGCCATATTCTATAGAGGAAGGTTACCTAATGTGAATCCAGCTACATTCCATAGGGGTAACATAACAGTAGGTCTGGTTTTATATTTGGGAAGAAGTTCTTGAAACTTTTCAACATGTTCCTTCTCTTGGTCCCACATTTCCTAAAAAAAATAATAATTTTTTTATACTGAAGGAGACACTTTTGTAATAAGTCCCCCCCTCCCTATTTTTTCAAGAACTACTAATGCTAGAAACATAAAACTCCTGGCAAATATTCTCTGGCATACTGTAAGTACTTTTAATTTCTGACATTATTACAGCAATGAACACGTGACTTTTTTTGGTATACATTCATTTAAGGAGCCATAACTTTTGACTGAGATTACTTTATGAAAATTACGTCATCAGCCAGTATGGGAAGTCAGATCTACATCAAGTCATCAAAACTAATAATGTCATCTGATTCCTTTTGTAATGATAAACAACTGGTGAAAGTTTCATTATCATACCATACCCAATCAATAGTTAAGGACCATCTCCAAAATTCGTTACCAGGGGAAGAGTGCTAAATCAATGATCTTGCAATTGATTGGTTTTCGTCCCGGCTCATTGACTTCTTTTCATCATAGATTAATTTTTCTCAAAATTATTAAATTTTACATTTTTTAAGCTGCTTTTGGTAGTAAAGGCAATATTAATCTTTACATATATACTGTATGTAAAAAGTGATGACTGGGAAACATTAAACAAGAAAAAGAAGAGTGTTATTCTATACTACAAATGCGTAAATTGTGTCATTAGATCATAATTTGGAGTCGGTCCCAATGTTTCCTAAAGAAACAATGATATTCTTGTTTGAAAAAAATTTAATTCATGCCAATTTTTTATCAAACAGCACGGTAGTATACTTCTTGTACTAGTTGAAGTATATAAGGAGCCATCTCCAAAATTCGTTACCAAAAGCAGATATCTTAGCAGCTTTAAAATAATGAAATTCAATAATTTAAAAAAAATTTAATCTATGATGAAGAGTGTTAAGTCAATGAGCTTGCAATTGATTGGTTTCTTCGGGACGAAGAAACC
>JAULBZ010006986.1:0-11893 GCA_032360805.1 Neoturris breviconis | reverse complement strand
TGTTAAAACGAACTTAACCAAAACATGAAAAATAATTTACGTGATAAATATGATATCAAGAAGTGTCAAGTAATGTACTTCCATAAATTTTTGTACCTTTTTTATTTTCGTACAGTTAGCCCACCCAAAAGTTGTGCGATGCGAAACTCCAAAAATGTTTTTGAACGGAAAAGCAACGTTTTTATTATTGTAGATATAAGTTTATATAAAAAACAAAATATCCAATATATTTAGCTAGTAAAGCTTTTGCCTTCATTGGCATGTTTGCGCTAATTTTTTACATGTCACAAGGAGTTATATAGATAATAATTACATGAAGCATCACAAAAAACAATGAACTAATTAAAAAAGCTCTAACTGCATAGATTTTATAGATCTATAGAATAGATCTATCATGGTCAAATCTCCATCACAGTAAGTTTAAAATGGCTAGAAGGGAAAAATTCAAATGACAGAGGAGAACATGACAAATGTAAAATATTAACGAAAATAGCAGTATATTATGTGCTAAATTTGACCAATTTTTCCATTAATACTGAAATACCAAGGTGACTGACCATAATAAGTGGAATTGCATCCACTACAATGAATTAGTTATTAAGAATTATGTCATAATGGATTTGCTTGATTATTTGATTCAGACATAATAATATTCAACTGGTTATAAAAAAGTTCACTTTAAATCCGATCCATGTGTGTGAAAATAAAAGCAGCATGAAAACATTTATGAGCAGATGCGCAAAAATTAATGGCGCTTAATTGAAAGACACGAAAATAAGGGAGCCCTGAACTGTAACGGCAGAAGGTTGTAAATAACAAAAAAAACACAATAAGACTGAATACTGTATATTAGACTCATATGTTCATTGCAGTGGTCAAATAAGAACAAATAACGATTTCACTGAGGAGGAGTGAAGTGTGGGCATAGCTTCAGGTTAAAAAGCTAAAGCTGTGCTCAAAAGTCTCTCCTCTGCAGTGATTACTTGCTCTTTTTTGACCGCTTGTGAACACAGTGAAAAACTTTCTAATCGTTAGAACAACCAATAGCAACAAAATGCTACCAAACTTTGGTAAAGAAATAAGCAACATTTACTCCTCCACAGTTATCATTTACTCTGATTTTGATCATTGAGTATTGGCTCAAGAACTTAGTTTCTCACTAAAAATATGTTCTCACCCCACAAGCCTGAATATAACTGGTTGAACATCACCTGTGAAGGAGTCATTCTAGCTATACTCAAAAAACACTTCTTCACAGGTGATGTCCAGCAGTTATACTCCAGCTCGCCCCATACATAATTGCGCTCTGTGTTTCCGTTTTAAGATGGACTAAAGGCAAATGTTTCTAACCTATCTGATGTTTATACTTTCATTTATAGACCTAGAAATGGTGTGGAGATGTACGCTGATGGTGAGTCATCAGAAGAAGAAGAAGATGAAGACACTGTTTATGAATGCCCTGGCTTAGCACCAGTAAGTTAAAGTTTATCTTAAGTTGGTATAATCACTGTGGAAGAGCGAGTTTTGAGCATAGCTTCAGGCTATAAAGTCTGGAGCTATGCTTAAAAATCTCTCCACCACAGTGATTATTTGATGTTATGTTCGTAATTGAAAGAACTGTCATGTTGTAACTATTCTCGGTCTCATCAAAGATACTTTCAAAACTTGTAATAAAGAAAGCTCAAAATAGTTTTGTGGTTTCTAAAGAGTTTCCACTCTGTTATTATAATAGTCATTATGACATTATATAGTAATAGTCATTATTACAACAATTACTCATGGAATAATGCAACTTATTTGCTACAAAATCTGAATCTGAGTAATCGAAATAAGAGCAAATAGTCACTGTGGAGGAGTGTTTTTGAGCATTCTCGAAAATCCCTCCTACACAGCGATTATGTTCTCTTATTTAACCACTGAACTGCTTATTACTTAAGTATTAAATTTTCAGTTTCATTGTTCTATAGCTTAACAATTATGAAACTTTAAGCTGTTGCCAGTTTCTTTCAGCACACAACCAATCCAATGCAAGTTCATTGACTTAACACACTTCCGTAGAGATTCATTTTTGTTAAAATTTATTTGTTTTAATCCTACCAAAAAAAAAAGGTTTTGGAGCAAAATTTTTGAGATGGTCCCTTCTACCGTAGTTCGAACTACAGTGTGAAAGATTACCGAAACAGTGCTCAAAAACTAATCACTGTGGAGGAGGTATTTTTGAGCATAGCTTCAAGCTTTATAGTCTGAATCTATGCTCAAAATACACTCCTCCACAGTACTTAGTTGCATTGCCGAATACTGTTACGTATAATTCCGTATATGGATTCTATTGGCACTGTTCTTCTTTTTAAACTAACTTAAAATATAATATTTACAGCCAATTTTAACCCCTGTTCAAAGTCCGCAGTAAAGGCGTTTTCAACGTTGTTCTAGCGTCTTTACTGCTGATTCTGAGCAGGTTTTTGTCCACTGGGATATAAAGATATGTCAATGGCTTTTAATTTACATGATCTCAACGCCTGTGGTATACACTTTAAAGTGGTATATACTTTAAAGTGGTATACACTTTAAAGGATAGGAATCTATGTAATACCTTTTTTGTGTACAGTTAATGTTCGAAATAAGAACAAAGAATCACTTTGAAGGAGGTGGTTTGAGCATAGTTTAGCCTGAAATAATGTTCAAAAATCACTCCTCCAAGGCAGTGATTATTTGTATTTTGAATATTGACAGTATTAATTTTTAAGATATGATCTCTAGCATTTTCTTTTTCTTTAGCCTGGTGATATGAAAGTCGTAAACCCATTGTTTAGCGATGCCGATAGTCACCACAGCGACAAGCAAAGCGACAGTCCAAGTCAGGGAGATGAAGGGGATGATTTAAGAAAACATTCTTCACTATCATCCAATTAATCATATAATTTCTTACAGGGGCCGAAATCTCTAGCATAAGCTTGTTGAAAGTCCGCAGTGAAGACGTTTAGAACATCTCGCAACTTATCACGGAATTTGAACAAGGGTCTTTGCTGTGCACTTTCAACAAGTTTTTGCCCTCCGGGATATTGTATCTGTATTCGAAATAGGAGAAAATAGTCACTGTAGAGGAGTGATTTTTGAGCATTGCTTCAAGCTATAAAGCCTGAAGCAATGCTTAAACATCACTCCTCCACAGTGATTATTTGCTCTAAAATCGAATACTCGCAGTTTTAGTCCCTGCCTAGTGGGCAAAAACTTGTTCAAAGTCCGCAGTAAAGATGCTAGAACAACGTCGGACAACGTCTTTACTGCGGCCTTTGAGCAAATTTTGCCGACTGGGTGTTCTATATTTTAGGAATGACTTAATAGACAGTTGTCGAAATAAGAGTAAAATAACTACTACGGAGAAGTGATTTTAGAGCATTGCTTCAGGTTTTGTAGCTTGAAGATATGCTCAAAAATCAAACCTTCAACAGTGATTATTTGCTCTAATTTCGAGCACTGATAGATTTATAAATTTATTTGATTATATCATGAACGTACGTTCATGATTATATCATATTTAACATTCAAGCCTTAAAATAATTTTTGGAAATTACTTGTGGAGCAGTGAGTTTGATACTCCTTCACAACAGTCATTTTTCAATGTTCGATCATAACCAACAAGTAGATTATATACGGGTTAAATAATGAGCATAAAGTGAGTTGGATGGATTGCCAGGCTGCCTTACTATCGAGAGTCCAAACCTAGACCAGTACTAGTTGAATGGAAATACACGTTATATATCTTTGTGGGGTAGCTACTACGTGAGTGTGTGCGTATCAAATCCAAACCAATCCATTTTCTTGTTTCGTACCTTCTTTTTCATCCAGACGGATTGGGTGATTTGGAGGACCAATACAAATACGCTCTTAGTTTCGTTGAACCCCGGTTGAACACCATGTACAATAAGGCAGAGTTACTTCAACTTGTAATGACTAAAATAAACTAAATTTGACCTCCGTCCTCCGGACTCGGTAAAATTTGACATTCTTTTAGTCATTGCTCGTGAATTTATCGTTAATTGATTGCATTAACGTCAATACGATTACAAGTATACAAATCATCCGAGAATTAATATTTTCTCAGCGAACCAAAAAATGTTCAAAGTCCGCAATAAAGACGCTAAAACAACGTTTTCAACGTTGTTCTAGCATCTTTAATGCGGACTTTAAACAAGGTTTTCCCACTGGGTTGGGTTTAGTGCACGTGCTCTGATTAACGCGTGGTGCTTATTACAAATACTTACATATATTTGATTTCATTGAATCAGTTTATAATCATTCTTAATATATATTTGAAGGGTGATTCTAAATAGCATCTATAAAGGAGAGTCCAGTGATCGAATAAGAGTAAATAATCAATGTTGGAGGAGGGATTTTTGGGCGTTTCAGGCTTTCTTGCCTGAATGCGTCAAATTTTACTTCTTCGCAGTGATTATTGAATTATCTTGTTTTACTAAAACTCTTCTTCGTTGATGCTATTTACTCTTATTTCAATATTTTACATATCAAATAATCCTCCAGTGGGCAACAACTTGTTCAAAGTCAGCAGTAAAGATGCTAAAACAACGCCTTCGACTTTGATCTCGTAACTTTACCGTGGAATTTGAACAAGTTTTTGGCCAATTGGTCCATGGGTATAAGACGTCTATTCAACATCGAATAGATGTCGTTTTGATGGCTGGCTAGACTGCAATCCCTGTGGGGAAAAGTTTGTTCAAGGTCATCGGAAAAAATAGCGTTTTTTTACCGCGGACTTTGAACAAGTTTTTGCTCATTGGGATAAGACGTCTTTTTCATGTCGATTTTCTCATGGTGGTAGTGTTGCATGTACGTGTCAAATAGAGCTTTGCATCATATTTTTAATATATCATCGCTTGCAGGGTTTATATCCGAATAAGAGGAGGAAATAGGCATTTTAGCAGTTGAATATTAGTTCTCCAATCCTCCATCCTAGTAGACAAAAACTTGTTTAAAGTCTGCAGTAAAGACGCTAGAACAACATCGAACGACGTTGTTTTAGCGTCTTTACTGCGGACTTTGAACAGGATTATTTGTTCTTATTTTGGAGTGTGAATATTCGGTAAAAAAAGGTATTAATTTCTCACCAGTGTGATATGTTTTTAATCATTTCGAATACTTGTCTCCTGATGGGCACCTAGTAGCCAAACATTTTATTCAACGTCGTCTGATCATGCGGTCATGAGGTGCCCATTGGGATTTTATTATTTTTATTTCTTCATATATTCGAGTTGCTTGTAATAATGGAATGATTTGTACATAAATACATGTTAAGTTGGTTGGATATATCCTCTTATTTATGTTGAACATGCAGATAATCACTGTGAAAGAGTGGTATTCTGAGCACGGACTCTCACTATGCGTCCACTAAGGGCCTTACCTAGCGGGTAAAAACTTGTTCAAAGTCCGTAGTAAAGACGCTGGAATAGCGTTGTTATAGCGTCTTTGCGGACTTTGAACAAGTTTTTTCTTCAATTGAAGAAAAATAGTAGTGTCACATCGACGAGCTTGACATTGATTGGTTTCAGAATTATAAAAATTGTTGACTCATGCAAGACACGTGTTTTTAAATTTTGCTTTGAAATTTTCTTTCTCTTTGTCATTAACGAGCCTCGCAACCTCGTGGCCAGGGCTTGACATTGATTGGTTTTAGAATTATAAAAATTGTTGACTCATGCAAGACATGTGTTTTAAATTTTGCTATGAAATTTTCTTTCTCTTTGTCATTATCGAGCCTCGCAACCTGCTTTCCGTTTTTCAAGAAGCCCTGGGTACGAGGTTAGAAAAAAGTAGTGAAAAACGTTACAATATATAGTGCGATTACGAATCTGTTAGTGTCAAAACGTTTCGTAATAGTTTACAAATTACGCCCTTGCAAGATCGTAACTCGAGTCATAATCGAAATTACGCAACTCAAAGCAGGAAGAAACACGTCCTATGGACAGTGAAAAAACAAGACACAGTGATCACCGTATAGGACAATAGATAGAAACTAAACCACATATGTAGCCAGAGGACATAGTTGTGAAACGTCCACGGAAACGAGATTGGATTCCAAAACATTGAATCAGGCAAAGTGAACGAAATAGTATTCGCCAAATCCATTCTGTCCCCCATTATTGTTTAACTCTTTTTTTTTTGACATCATGGTTTTGGAAATTCGCGCGTAAACAAAGCAAACCAAAAAAACAACTAATTTTTGCTATCCTCACCCCTCAAAAATATGAAAAAGAGCAACGAATGATTGTTAAAATATTAACTATACGGGGGTTATGGTTGCAAAAGAAAAGAAAAGTTATTCGAAGTCCGCAGTATAGGCGCTAGAACAACGTTGTTGTCCTATAGTCTTTACTGATGAATTTAAACACGTTTTTATCCACTTGGTTGATGTTTAATCCTCATGCTGATACAAAATAATTATATGCCAAATTTTTAATAGAAATCAAAGGTCATAATCCAAGGTCTCCGCCCCCGTATTCATTATTTAATTCACTTCCTTACGATTACATTCTTGACCGTGTGTGATAAAAGTTTTATGTTTGAATACATAAATTATATGTAATTTGGCACGTATGATGTTCCCCATGAAACCGGAGGTTTAATGTAGTACACACGTCACAACGTTAGGGTCCGACGTTGTAGCAACGTTGTGCGAAGGTTGCAAACGTATGATTGTAACAACGTTTTTAGCCAAAGTGCGCTATAATTCCCAGGTGAAGAAGCACAGCATATCTCCTGCGCCCTATGTTGTAGACATGCGGGTCAGAAAACAGGACATTGTTTTGATTTGTTTTGACAACAAACAGCCGAATTTGTTGCAATAATGTAATGGCTTTTGATATCAAACTTCGCAACGCGGCGAATCTGATGAAAACAACGATACAACTGGGTTGTATTATAGCTGGTAGATATCAGTCGGTAGCAATGTTGCATTATAATTGGTGTGACAACGTTATGTATCTGACGTGATCCCAACGGTTGATTGAATCAACGTTTAATATCCGACGTTATAACAATGTTGTATAATTGTTGGTTGTGTCGACGTTATGTATCCAACATTACAGTAACGTTGTATTATAGTTCGTTTTTGTACCAACGTTAGCTATCCGACGACGTTGTAGCAACATTGTATTATAGTTAACGTTACATATACAACGTTACATATACAACCCCATATAAGGTTAATGGCCAAACTACAATCATATGGAATAATAAGTAAGATTCTCAACTGGATATCGTCCTTTTTTAGCCAACGTATTCAAGTCGTTGTAGTAAACGGCAAAGAATCAACTTTAGGGCACGTGTTGAGTGAAATCCCTCAAGGTAGTGTCCCTGAACCTATCTTTTTGTGATTTACATCAACGATGTTCTTGAAAGAATCAAATCAGATGGACTATTATTTGCCGAAGATATTCAAATGTATTATGTCTAGGGTGGATGCACTATCTCTGCAGGCAGACATCGATGTACTCGAACAGTAGTCTAATACCTTGCTTCTATAATTCAACCCTGATAAGTGCCATGTATTAGCTAACTCTTGAAAAGTTCGAAAATATTAAGTACACCAATCGCTACAATATATATGGAAACGAACTCGCGCATATTTTCACAGAACATATTTCAAAGAAGATCAATTATGGGTCTTACGCCGTGATTTTTTCTATCTAAGTTGCAACCTCTTCAAGAAACTTTACGTAACATTCGTTCGTCCACACGTGGAATACGCGCAAGCTACATTTTCTATAAGGTCCGAGAAAAATAAAAAAAAAGTCAAAAGGGGCTGAGGACGAGCTTGACAACGTTGTACTGTGGTTAGTTACAATAACGTTAGGTATTTAACATTGTATTGAAGTCAGTTGTTTTAACGTCAGAAAATTAACGTTGCCACAACGTTGTATATTGATTGCCAACGTTGCGACGTTACAACGTTCTTACATTGTCGGATACATAACGTTAGAACAACCTACTATAGTACAAAGTTGTTATGACGTCAGCTAAATAACGTCGAAACAACCAATTATAATTATACAACAATAATAATACTGTTTTGAAACCGAACAGGATATTGCAATTTTAAATAATTAAGTATTGGAATTCTAGGAATTTTAATTATCGTTTACTTGACTTGGTGACTCTTTTAAAAAGTACTTTTGACTACGCCAGACCAACCATGCTTTGCATTTCTTCTTAATTTGTTTACCTTACGGTATTACCAGACTATTAATCGTCTTTCTTTGCATTCGTGAATAGTTTGCCTCAATGAGCGCGAGTTCACATTTCTTAGGCAACCTTTATGGACCGCTAAATGAGTTTCACTCTAAACGAGCTTGCAATTGATTGGTTTCTTCGGTACGAAGAAACCAATCAAATGCAAGATCGTTCAGGGTGAATTCATGTAAAGGTAGTTTTAATCTGCTATGCTACGGTATTAACTTTAAATCAAGTTTTAAAAAGTTTCAACAGTTGGAGTCATCAAGAGTCATAATGCTATAAACTTCTTAACTCTTCATCACGGCAAAAAAAAGCACTGTTTTGCAAGCGTTTTCCACCAGACGTCGAGTTTACGGTACATGCTAGTATAGGTTTTTTTATAAACGGCTTTAATATGAGTAATGTATTTGTACGGCCTTAAGACCTTAGCCTTTCATTAGTATGATGTGGACCCCCCGAATTTTTAAATTATGCGGTGAAAGTAACATAACAAACATTGTTATTCAGGGGATTATTTTCTTACATATTTTAAAAATATGCATCATACTTTTGTGACTTTTTGCCCCCTGAATCTTCTAATACCTTCCCATGAATTAACACATTTCCGGGGGTACTCCATTATACTAACGAAGGGTTAAGACAGAATATAAAAAGACTGTTTCAACTTTTGAGTCCTATACAAGTTTTAGATAATACAAGGATTAAGAGCGCAATACCTGAAGTAAAAGTCATGTTTAAATTAAAAAGTTATGAAAATATATATAAAAAATATATCATGAAAATATGATAAACCAAAAAAGTTAAAGAACAGCACAAGGAATCAGGTTATAATTTATTATTAAGGAAACATTGTTGCTGCTTCATTTGAAGTAACGTTTTGAATGGATGGGTCGAAATAAACCAATTTGTTTTGTGTTTCGTTTATTGTGATTTTTGGCATCAAACTACTGTATTTATTCGATTAAATGTTCTGATATAGTTTTTAATAGAAGATTTCATATCCCAGTGGGCAAAAGCTTGTTCAAATTCCGCAGTAAAGACGCTAGAACAACGTATTTGACGTTGTTCTAGTGTCTTTACTGCTGACTTTAAACCGGTTTTTGCCCACTGGGTATTCTGGGCCGTAGCTAAATTATACTTTTTATCATGTAACTTAATTTGCCTAATTTTGTATTATGAAAGTTTTGGCAAAAAAGTTGTATTCTTAATTTCTTAATCCCCCTCCACCTCCGCCCTCCGCCTCGTATAAGCGCCCTAAGGAACCGTCTCAAAATTTCGCTCAAAAACCAAATTTTTTTGGTAACGTTAAATCAACTAAAATTGACAAAATTTAAGAAATATTAATCTTCACAGAAGGGTGTTAGGTCAACGAATTTGTAATGGATTGTTTTTTTTCGGTGACTCAGTACTCTTCTCTGTAGATTGTATCTTTGAGACGGTCCCTAAAATGTTCTTTAACAAACGCTCAAGGCGCTTAAATCGAATAAATATTGTAGGTATTTATGACGATATTGGAAAAAAAGTCATTTTTAGAACTACATTAAGGGAATAAGAACTACATTAAGGGGCTAACCACCCCAAAAAAAATTATCTCAAAATTATCTCATTTGAAATAGACTATTGCATATTTAGATATAGAGAAAGATTTATTTAAAAAACATAGTATGTAGTAACCGGTTGCTAAGGATAATGACAATTTAGACCCAAGCTCGTCCCCAGTCCCTTTTGACTTTTTTTTAATTTTTCTCGGACCTTATAGAAAAGACATTCTTTTCTATAAGGTTTGAGAAAAATAAAAAAAAGTCAAAAGTGGCTGGGACGAGCTTGTACAAGACCGCCACCGGTCAAAATATCTCAAGAACATCTTGACCAAATTACATGAAATTTTCAGCAGTTGTCTATGGTAAAGCTGGGTAAAGAGACCTGCAAAATGAGCGAAACAGTTTTTACATATCTTATCACAGTATTGTTGACTACTTGGTCAAACATACCGTGTTAAAATTTGAGTTTTTTGTCAATATTAATGGTCAATAACTTGAAAATTGGAACTATGTATAAAAAGATCTATTCCGCTCATTTTGTTGGTCCTACTACCATAAACGACTGGTGAAAATTTCATGCCATTTGGTCAAGCTGTTCTTGAGATATTTTAGCCGGCGATTCAAAAAAACATGTTTTGAGAAAATTGCGAAAAAATTGCAATTATATAACAAATTACATACTACATATTTTTAGCTTCTTTTAAAGATATAGTTAAATCTTGGGAAGTGAAACCTCAAAAGGATCGCAAAATGATTCCACTTAACCCTATTCAGGTCGACCTTTTTGGGGGCTCCGTAAGGCCGGAGGGAGGTGATAAAGTAGCGCCTCCCTCTAAAAACACTGATGAAACCATGCTATAGTGTTGAAACTTTCCAGAAAGTTAGGTCAGCACATCACTCATGAAATCAGGTGATGCAAAACTATATACCAAAACTATATGCAAAAACGTTTTTCAGGCAAAAGTAAGATAAAAATGTTTTTTTTTTAGAATTTACAGTTTTTGGAGTGGAGTTTTAAAAAATGTCGTAGCCTTATTCTACATAGTTGAAAGTACCAAAAAATTATAAAATCGAAAAATCGATATTTTGGGTTTTTTTAGGGGGTTAGCCCCTTAAGTCATCCTTTACATGGGCCGGTAAACGAGTTTCGTCATAAACGATCTAGCACTTGATTGGTTTCTTCTTACCAAAGAAACCAATCAAATGCAAGGACGTCCATCTCAAAAATTAAATTTGCAGAGAAGAGTGCTAAGTCACTCAGCGTGAACGTAAATACGGACCCGTATATTTAACTCCATATTCAGACTGTGTATTACCATATATGAATACTGAGTTATGAGAGTCCGTATCTAGTACCCTTTCATGCTGTGTCAACGATATTGTAATGTATTAGGCAGTCATGGACCCCTAAAAGAGTTTCACTCTAAACGTTCTTGCATTTGATTGGTTTCTTCGGTACGAAGAAAGCAATCAATTACAAGCTTGTTTAGGGTGAAACTAATTTGGGGGTCTATGTAAAGACTGCCTTACTTTCTTTATACCGAATGATGAAGGAGTTGCTTTTGGCAACTTGACCATCGCGCTAATGTGCAAGACTAAACCAGAAGCAACCAATCCAATGCAAGCTCGCTGACATAACACCCTTCTTTGCAGTTTTATTTCATTAACACCCTCCTTCTGCACAGTTTTACTTTTTGTAACGATTTTTGAGATGATCCGTTATTGGTTATTTTCATATACGACATACAACATCTAAATGTCAGAGAGGTGTTAGAATGGCGATGTTTTACTAGGTCCATCCCAGGTGGGCGCAATTTTTCGATTTGTGTCGGCATCAAAAATGTCCTACCCTGCGAATTTTAATTAATAACCTTTTTTATGGTGCGTAAAAAAATTGGTGTTTGTTGCAGGTGTTCTGCGACCACGTCCATTTTTAACCAATGCACTAAAAAAGCTTTGAAAATAGTTTTTGGGCATATTATAAATGAAATAGGATATTTTACTATCAACAGGGCTCGAAATAACAGCCGGTCATCACTGTGGAGGAGCGATTTTTCAGAATACTTTCAGCCAACTTGGATGAAAATATTCTGAAAAATCTC
>JAULBZ010006985.1:0-11895 GCA_032360805.1 Neoturris breviconis | reverse complement strand
TAAGACAATACTTGTTACTTTGTTATCAAACTCAATTCTTACAGATACGTCTCGACACTCTCGACGGCAAATTTTTGTCGTCGTAGATTGATAGACCTACGGCAATTACGACGGCATTGCTGAATACATTAGATGTTTGAATGATCTGGGATACATGCACATGCATTGTGGAGAGGAGGGCGTACTTAGAAAACACCCTTATCCACTTTCCCTAAATTAATTATACACCTTGTGCTTGCGTTGCATAGTATTCATTATAGAAATATATTTCGTTCTTTAAATTTATTGTGTTGTTACCCTGGAACTTTAGCGATTAAACAGTGAAAAAAATTCAAAAAATTTATAAGTCAACAACAATCATAAATTGATCATTTTTGTGAATGTGGTCAAAGTTTCACAGAAATGAAAAATATTGATAAAATTTTCTAAGTCCAAATGTGACTCTGGTCAAACCCTAAGTCTCCCCTTTTGAAAAATTCCCTTTTTTGCCTATACTTGATCCCAAATTGACGAAATTGGAAAGAAATTGGCCAGCGGTCTCGTAATATTGTCTAGAATGCCATAACCAAACTTCAGGATGGTAATACGCCTCTTCGGTCCATTGGCCCGAAAACTTAATTTAATAATAAAAATAAGGTATAGTCAAATAATATAATATGTGTTATAGCCTGTGTGTTATATTAGATATTTAGCTTCAGGTATGTTAGATATTTGGCAGGAATACTAATTTTTGTCGCATGATATTTAACCCACCAAACAAAGTTTGGATGGGCTATTGCTATCACTTTGCGTTGGCATCACCATCCGAACACTTTTCTTAATAGACTATCTTCCCGAAGTGTTAGCATTTCGAAAATTTGTTACCAGTATTTGTGGCAAAATTCTAGAAGGGCTCACATTTTCCGATTCGTCTACTTAGTCCCAAGTTTTTTGCAAAAAGGGTCCAGATTGCATTTTTCGTCCAATGGACCAAAAAGACATAAAATATTTTTCGATTTTGTCAATTTAGGACCGAGTATCGGCGAAAAAGGGATTTTTTTAAAAGTAGACACTTAGAAAATCTTTGAACATTTGATTTCTATGAGGTTTTGACCACATTCACAAAAATAATGAGGCATATTTAAGCACAGTTACATTTGTACTTAGAATTTCTTTTTAGTATTTTAATTTCTATGAGACTTTGACCACATTCAACCAAATATCGAGGTAAAAGTTAAATAGTTAAACTTTTTTCACTGATGGAAGGATCTGACAAGAATCACATTCGGACTTTTTTGAGACTTTGACCATGAATCTTTCATGGTTGCCATTTTGTATTTTGGGGAAGCTCCTTCCTCCATTTTTTGAGATAGTAGTAATATTTTGTATAAAAATAATTTTTTAAATTTCATAAATCGAAGTGTCCATTTTGATTTTGGGAAGCTTCCTCCTTCAACTTTGAAATAAGTAATAATGTTATCCACTCTAGGGTTGTAAAAATTAATGAGTATAAGTTAAATATTATTAAATACTCCCAATGCTAATTGGAAATAATAATGACAATACACAACTCAACAGATGGGGATTTTTTTAACAAAAGAGTGGTATTCATTCAAAAATAAAATATATATTGTATTGTTACTGCTAATACGTACCATGTTTTTCTTTATGTTAAACTATAATTGTGTTTAATATACTTATCTTTAATGGTCCAACATGGTCAACATGACAGCACAATAATATATTTTATAAGTTAAACTAAATTATATTATTTAGTATATCATAATGCTATGATGTATAATGTGTGTATCCAATTCATATCCAACACAATAATATATTTTATAAGCTTTAACTAAATTTTATTACTCAGTTTACATAATAATATGAAGTATAATGTGTGTATCCAATTTATATCCACTGTGGAGGATTATTTTTTGAGCATTGCTTCAGACTATAATATGAAATTTCACTGCTCCCCTCCACAGTGATTTAATGTAAATTCTGTCTTGAAGAAGGTGTTTCAATTGTTTGTTTGACCAGAAACCTTATCTACTTAATAAAGACATTAAGTCCTAATTTTATGTAAAATTTGGGTGTTTACCCTTAATATGAAATCTCTTAATGCTCCTTCACAGTGACCTAACATAATTTTACCTTAAAAATGATTTTTGGATTGTTTATTTGACCTGAAACTTTCTCAACTTAAAATAAATACATAGTTCAAACACTGTATAAAGTGTGTATGTATGCAAATCCTATTTGTGTGCTTAGGTTTAACTTTGGCTTTCAATACCGTACGTTTGATTTTTAATATTTTAGTATTATTTGCCATGGTTCCAGCCCATCCATATTGGACATTAACAAAATTTATTGTGCCACTTGCATTCACAGCTGTTGCACAAGATATTGGGGAGCAGGTTTGTTGATATAACAGTAATGTTTATATGCAACCATACATTGTTTGAAGTAAGAGCATATAGTCACTGTGCATGAGAAATCCTGAAGCAATGCACAAACATCCCTCTGCAATGATTATTTGCTCTTATTTTAAACACAATACATATCGTAAGCCCTCTAAGTAAATGCCGCCCTCTTTTAAGTATCCCTTGTAATAATCACCTCCCCCTTAAAATCTCATGATTTAATGAGTGTACCCCTCTGATAATAAGTGCCTTCCTACTATGTAAGAGGGGCTTATTAGAAAGTCAACAGATATAGTGTGGAAGGGTTTGATGTTTTAGAAAATGTAGATTAATGTTTTGATATTATATATTAACAATTGGAAAATATAGTGAGAATGTAGACATTTATTTTTTAAATGTTTAATAATGAAAATTCAATCTGAATTTCAATTTAAGTCTTTTTTTAAATTGTTCTCCCCTATCAAGGCTGAGGCCACTACTAGGAGAATGGGTTCTTTTTTATCTTCTCCAGATCTTAATTCATCTCTTGACGTATGATACAACCCTCAAACTGCTCCATTGACCCCAAAACATAGCCGGAACCACTATACTGTGGAACAGGTAGGCGGCAGTACCTCCAGGTACGTGGCTAAAATAAAACGTGGCTTATCCTTCAGTACTCATATTTTAAAATATTGAATAAGCAACTCACCCCATTTACCTCTAATAAGTTGGTTATCACTAATTGGTTGAAGATACTTTAAAAGGGTAAACTTTGCATGAAGATGACACCACACCAATTTTTATGTTAAAGATAAAGCAAAAAGAGTCATTTATACATCTTTTTCTGCCTTTCTGCCTATATTTAAACGTTTTGCTGTAATAAAAATATAGGAAAGCATTTTTGCAATATTAGCGGAATGAACTACGTGAATTTAGTCCAAATTGCTCACAAAAAGGTATTTTTGTGAAAGCTTCTTCTGGCAAAAGTTTCATTCATGAAACTGTATAATAATTTTATTTTCGTCAAATTACGCTACTAAATATTTTTATTTTGTAGTAGCGAAACTGTGTCACAATAATATCTCAATATGTGTAAAAAGAGTATTCATTTTTTTCTAGGCATTGAACAGGAGTTTGTCATCATCCACTGCTGCTGCTGTTGATTTAGCAAGTTTTGGTATAGCTTTCAAGCTTGTACAGTTATTTACGGGTGCTATTGAAGATTTCAAATATGTCAGTGTCATTATGTTAAGATGTCGTAAAGATAGAAGGAAAATAATTCTTACCGCCTCTATATTTGCGCTTTTATCATTAACTCTTATGTTAATTGTTGGTAAGCATGTCTTCATTTTAATGTTTACATTTGCTATGTTGGAACACGTTCTAGTATAATATACTAGTATATGATGTGTCGATTAGGAACTAGAAGAGTGATTTTAATCATACCGCAGCTCAGCACCAATGTTCTAAATGTCCATTTATTATTAAGGCTGCAATTTAATAATAACTTAATAATTTGGTGCTTGGTATTTATTTCCAAACTTCACTATTATTATAAGTCCTGGTCCATATTGTTCTTTCTTTAGCAGTCTCAAGCGTCAATCTTCTAACGGCTACTCTATTCATGCTGGTGTTCCCCAAGGCTTGTTCCTTGGTCCTACACTTTTTTTGTCTTTATAATGACCTTATTGACAACTTCTTTAGCAAATTGGCTATCTATACTTATGAGCCAACAGTATATTCGTGTTTGGGCAAGACCAATGCCGTCTTTGACAAGGATGAAATGGCTTCTTAGCTTAAGTTTGATTGATGTACTGTTGTTCAATGGGGCAATAAATGTCTTGTTACTGTCAATGCTTACAAAACTAAACTTCTTTCAATTAATCGATTTAAAGAACCTTTTCTGCCCTCCGTTATGCTGAATGGAGTAGAACTTCTGGAGAAGAGTCATTATCGTCTTCTCGGTCTAAATTTCTCAAATGACTTCTTCTGGAATACCCATATTGAGTCAACTGTCAAATCTGCAGCTACGAAAATTGGTTCTCTCTATCGAGCTCGGAACCTTCTTCCCCCAGAGAGTATCCTGTATTTATACAAGGCTACAATTCGTCCTTGTATTGAATACTGTTGCCATATTTGGGCTGGTGCCTCTGCAGTTTGTCTTAATCTACTTGATTGGATTCAGAAAAGAATATTTAATATTGTTGGACCTGATTTTTCATCAAGCTTACAGTCTTTATCTCATCATCGCAATGTTGCTCCACTGTCCTTATTTTATAAGTACTTCCATGGGAGTTGTTATGATGAATTGAAGTCTTTATCCCCATGCTCATTCCCTTTAAAGGGATTCCTGCACGAAAAACTATAAGAAGTCAGAAGGGACATTGTGAAGAATAAAACACACTACATGGGTACCTTTCAATCACTTCATTTCTGGAGGATTGCTAGAGGTTAAAATCTTACCTGTTTACATGGCGGCCATTACGCTCTCCCTTGCTTGTTCTTCGAAATAGTTTGTTTAACTCGCTCCAGATCTCTGTGAAGCTTTGACGTCATAAGATAGTTAGAAACAACAACAAATATGGCCGCACGCCATATTTTCTGTGAAAAGGCAGACCGAAAAGAGTTTCAAGTTTGATGATCCCTTCCAAAAGGAAAGATATTACCTTGAATAAAGTCTTTCTGACTTGTAGTCGCAAAGATAACATGTTTAAATAACATTTTGGGTGTATTTTCATAATAAATAATTCCATTTCTAAGAAATTATTTTCCAAGAATTATTAATTATTCACGTGTGTGAAACATGATCCCTGCACTCCCTCGCGATTCGAAGTAATATTGAAATTAAACGGCTGAAGATTAAGACATGCAGGGGGAGGGCGAAACAAATGAGCAGAGCTGGCACCGCAAAAAATAATATAATACCGTTTTAACTGGTTTTTAAGAAATCGAGCCCTTTTACGCGGGAAATATCTTAGCAGAAGAGTAAGAAGAAGTACGAAAAAAATTGTAGAAAAGCCAGGGCCACATTTAAATATATATCTATATAAGCAGCTTCGAATCTCGGGTTAGAACTTCTATATCTTGAGATCGAGCCAAGATCTCGAATTTCAAGCTCGATCTCTAGAAAATAAGTCCGATCTCTAGAAGTTCAATCTCGAAATACAAGTTCTATCTCGAGATCGAAGTCTTGTAGGAATACATTTTAAATGTGACCCTAATGGGCTTCTGTAGTAGAATAGATGTAACTCTGAATAATGCCGTTTTGTGTTGCGAACGGTTGCTCCAATCAAACAGATAACAACAAGGCTGTCTCATATCACAAGATACCAGTAGAAGCAAAATTACGAAAAGCCTGGATTGCAGCTATTGGGAGAAAAGAGCTTCCAAAGACTGGTCGTTTATGCTCTGCACATTTTACTGATGATTGCTACGAGAGTAGCGCTAGTCTCAAGATGGAATTGTGCCCTGATTTATTCTCTGATAAAAGTAATACTCGTCAAAAACTTAAAGCGAATTCTGTTCCAACATTATTTCACCATAAAAATCTCCCCATTGAACGACTCAGTTCCGTAAAGAGAAATGAACGCAATGAACATTGTAATGTAAGTATATTATTTGAAAATTCACAAGATCTGGTTGGAAATAAACAATAGTCAAAATACTTGTTCTAATCGGGAATTTTTTAATTTAGATAATTGCCGATGCAATGGTATCACTCGGAGAACCTGACGAAATGTTTGAGACAAACTATAAATATGTAGACGCATGTACACAAACTGATGATCCTCCAAAACCTTACACATATCATGCACAGGTTGACACAAAACATCTAATTAGCTCTACAACTGCTTCAAAATCGTTACAATATTCCTATGTATCAAAAAATCATTTTGGATTACAAGTAGATCAAGAATGTCTTCGATGTAAAAATATATTACGAGAAAGGTAAGTTGTTAACCTGTAAATGGCTATCGAATATCACTTATGAAGAGTTTCAATGCAGTAAACTAGTAAAGACACTCCTATACCGGTGATATCCGACAGCTAATTTCCGCCTTGAGTTGAGTTACTGTTTGTGAAAAAAGTAAAACTAACTTTGATTTATGTACTAACAATATATTTTTTTGTTATATTTATAGACCCTTCACTTCTTCGTTTATTGAAAGCTTCTCTTCGCCACAACCACTGATGCAAGCAGCTAGTTCAATTTATTATAACGACGATTCATCAGACGATACAACCACCAACTCTATCTCAAGCGATGACGAAATTGATCAGTTGAAACCAGTTGCGGTTATAGATGGTAAGTTAATTTTATATTCTCCGATATGCCCCAGTGGGAACACGACGTAGCAATGTCATAACAACGTCACGTCGCGACGTCGTTTAGGCGTTGTTTTGACGGGGCGTGCCATCAGGAGTATGTGTATTCTTATGCATTCCCTGATCCACGATCCATATTTCCAAGAAGTTTTAACGGTAAGTAACTTCCTTTTAGATATACCTTCAGATGTTACAATCAATGAAAGTTTTGTTTCAATTGCATGCAGCATCGACGAAGAGGATGACGTGAACGACTCTGAATACCAGCCACCTTCAGCAATTTCAGATAATGATGATGTAATAGATGTTGAAAGTGATATAGAATCTGTTTGCAGTAACAGATGCTTCTTGGTATATGAGAGCCAGTTGAAACAATTATTAAAATATTGCCCTAAATGTGGTTATAGTTTCGATCAAACATTAACTCGAGAAACCGTGTCAACAGGTTCACAGCTATGCTTGGAAATAACTTGTTCCAATTGTTGTTGCTTCACATGGAGATCACAGCCTGATTCAAAGTTTGTGAAAGGATTAGGAAATCTAGATATGACTGCTGCTATTACTTTCGCTGGAATCCCGCAGGCTAAGTTTGAAAAATTTGCTTGGCTAATGAACTTGAAATTCATCCACAGTTCCACATTTTATCGCTTACGTAGACAATATATTGCTCCTGTCATTCGCAGCACCTGGGAAAAAGAACAAAGCAGTGTGATTGAAGAAGTAAAAACCGTTGGTAACTTAACTTTAATTGGAGATGGTAGATGTGACAGTCCAGGTCACTCCGCAAAATATGGTACCTATACTCTAATGGATAGCAATACTGGGAGAATTGTCGATACAACAGTCGTTGCTGTAACTGAGGTTAGCTTTCCTTACAGAAAAATGCAAGGCAATGAAATCAATTTTATATTTAATCTCATTTGAGTTCTCTCTCTATAAAAGGCAAGATCGTGATGATGGTAAATATTCTTAGCATATTAAAATACGATTATATTATATTTTCTGATGGTCTTTGTTACTTTAGGTACAAAATTCGAATGCCATGGAAAAGAAGGGATTCACCCGGTTAATGGATAGATTGATTGATGCTGATGTTGATATCAATGAAGTTTCAACCGATAGACATCCTCAAATTCGCAAACTAATGAGAGTAGATCCGAAGTATAAAGCAATCAAACATTCAGTCGATCCCTGGCACCTAATCAAGGGTATGAAAAAAAAGTTGAATGCCAAAGCCAAGAAGAAAGGTTGTGAGCTTATAGGTAAAGATATATTAAATCTGAAAACTAAGCTTACAAAATACAAACGCATATCACTACTAATATTATCTTACTTAGTTCGTATTCCCAGAGTGAAAGACTGCCGAATACGGTCCCGGGTATCCCCGTATATACTATATATAACTTTTCTATTGATATTTAGCCGAATGGGTCGAATGTACGTCCAATCACTTTTGGTGGAGTCTGTCAACAGCAAATCAAAATGAACCGGAGGATTTTGTTGAAAGATTTCAGTCTATTGTATTTCATGTCATCAATAAGCACCACTGGCCCGGACGTGTCCATTTCAAAAAGTGTGCGCACGAGAAGCTGACAGACACCCCAGAAAGGAAAGTCAAATGGATGAAACGAGACAGTCTTGCTTATACTGAATTTAAAAAGATCATTCTTCATGGCAACGTTAGAAAAGACTTGCTGCAAATGTCTGGGGGAGTACACACTACGCTATTGGAGGTTAGTTATTTCCATAACGGTTACGGTTCCTTAGTTCCTTTATAGTTTTCTATCGATTGAAAGGATTGCGCAAAAACTAAGAAAACTTTTTTTACATTTTAGGTTTATCACAATGTGATTTCAAAGTATCTCCCGAAAATTTATCACTTTGAGTTTGATCGAATGGAAATCGGAACAATGCTTGCTGCGTTGGACAACAACATGAATGCAGGGAGGAAACAAAAAACGACTATTGTGACAAAGAAATCAGGTATGGGGTTAAAAATAAAACAACATTACAGAATTGCATATAGGAAACCAAATAAAAAAATAATTGCTCGTAAATTCTATGACAAGAAAAAATACGATTACTTAAAAAGTATGATGGAAACAGCGAGAGAACATGCAGGCTCAAGTAAAGGAAATCGAGAAGCTCCCAAGCGAAAGATCATGGCTCCTGTCGAACGTGTATCTAGAAGTGAGTCCATAGAGAACAGTTTAAAATATTCCCGTTTTAAGTAACTGCAGTACCTATAAAAATTTGTTATACATAAGTTAATAAATAAACAACTATTGATCTTTCGCTTCATTGTTTTCTTCTTTATCCGTGCTCGTATTAATGTTATGCCATTCCATGGCCTTTGTTATTTCACTGGCAATCGCATCGTTTCCTTCAAAACACGAATAAACTCCATCCTCTTCCTCGAATTCTGCCCTTATGCGACTAACAGCACACGACGGAATTATTCTCCGAACATGACGTCCCAGTCTGCTATGTGCCCACCAAGTGAAAATCCTGTAAGATGCGTATCCGTATGTTCTTTAAAGCCCCTTCTCTATCAGCAAGATTGACCAATGATGCCCACAAGACGTGCTTGATCAAGCTGACAGCTTCGAAACCTTCATGATCTGTAATACACCCCGCAAAAAGATACGGTATGTAATAAAATTGAGTAACAAAGCAGCAAACTGCAATGATGTAACTTGTCTAGAGACATGAATTTAAAAAGTAGAGGTTAGGCCCTCTTTAGAGTGAACTGTGTGACACTCTCCCTTTTGCAAGGTATGTATGCGAAACAAACTGACTAGCCTTCTGAACAAGGACAAAATAAAACATAAAATCTACACCGCTATGCATTCCACAAAAACATTTATAACATTGTTAACGTCACGGCACATTGCACATTGCACATTTTCGGACATCAGCATCCCGAAATGCGACGTCTAATTAACTTCGAAAAAACATCTTTTTGACGTCACAACATCAAAACAACGTTTTGCAATGTCTTTTCCATCGACATCTCAACATTAAAGATTAAGAATAATTAAGCTTTTAACTGACCTACCTACTACGCCCTATTTTTCTAGCAGAACTTTTGTTTCTTCCAACTCAGTGCAGCAAATACATTCCACTGCCAAAAACATTCTTTGGCAATGACCTCAACATCATTCCTTCCTTTCTCTGTAATAGCATCAGCTACGTCACTGTCTTCGTCAACAGTGTCCCAAGAATCAGACGATTCTTCATCTCCGGACCCTTGCGTTGGCTCAAATTGGTACGGTTCAATATTTTCTGTTATTTTCAATGAAGAGGCATCCATTTTAGTTGTTTATAATCTACCTCTTTTACCCAAAACAACTATTTCGCCAACTTGAACTAAACTATCTTATTACGTCAGAGCGAAAAAGAGTTTGGAACTAGTTTTAAGTTTAGCGCTTGAAGTTTAGAAAAGAAGATGGCCGCAGAATGACAAGTAGGTTGTTATGATTTGGGAGCTACGTCCCCCCAAGTTATATTTGTTCTTAATGTTATATATATTTGTAAATCATATCTTGTTGTGAATCACATATGTAATTATCGATTTTCGTGCAGGAATCCCTTTAAGGAACTAGAGGTTGGATTCAAAAACTTTTGTGGCATGAAAAACTGCATAAGTGCTATAGATGGGGCCCACATCCCAATCAAAGGACCTGAGTTTTGTGAATACTATATAAATAGAAATCTATAGTACTACAAGCGGTAGCAGATCATCAATGCCGATTTATTGACTGTTTTGCTGGGTGGCCCGGGTCTGTACATGACTCCTGAATTTTTCAAAATTCGGGTTTATTTGAAGCAATTAATGAATCGCCAATGGAAATGTTTCCTGAGGAATATTATATCGTTGGTGACTCTGCATATAAACTTAACAATTATATGATGGTGTCGTATAAGGATAACAGATTTTTAAGTAGTATAGAAAAAAACTACAACTTCATCCAACCATCAACACGTAATGTGGTTGAACGCACGTTTGGTATATTCAAATCAAGATTTTCGCGAACATGCAGGTCAATAATGTAGAACAAGTTACCGATATTATTATGGTAACTGCTGTTCTACATAATTTCATCATCAAAAAAAAGGTGTCAAGGATAGGTAAACGAAACAAAATTGCCACTGAACTATTCAAAAATTAGAGTATTTAGGATATTAGTATATATATATGATATATATAATAATAATAATAATAATATTTATTTCCGTCAAAAAAAAGGCAGGGCCTGTAGATGAGGACTCTTTTACAATATAAAATGATAGATTTGTTAATATATAATTTGTACTTTCGTAACTGTTAACAATACATTTTCCTCATACAACAAATAAATACTGTTAACAATATCAAGCCTCGCGTGGAAGAGAAGCCTTGTATAGATACGAGGTTAAAAATAAGTATATATAATTGCCCCCTGGAGTAAACAAGATTTACACTAGTTTATGAGTTCCCCCTGAATTTCTACATTTTAAATAAGCACCCTCTCGAATAAGCGCGCGACAGTAAGTAAGATAAAACAAGTATATTCCCTCCCGTTGTCCTTTAAAATGTTGAGAAATTCGCGAAATAATCCCATTCTGTCATTGTGCATTCTTTCTGCAGTTTTTCTCTTCTCTCTCTGTTGTCGCTTTTCTTTTATCTCTTTCAAGTGTTGTAATTTTCTCCTATAACTGTTGATGTTGAATTATACGTTCTTTTTCTTTTTTTTCTT
The DNA here is from genome assembly GCA_032360805.1 of Neoturris breviconis. Taxonomy (NCBI): domain Eukaryota; kingdom Metazoa; phylum Cnidaria; class Hydrozoa; order Anthoathecata; family Pandeidae; genus Neoturris; species Neoturris breviconis. Next base: position 446 of record JAULBZ010006985.1, on the reverse strand, counting down.
TCACTTTCAACACTTTCTACATAACTTCCATCTTATTTCTCCAGTTCTTCTAATTCAATTTCTTGGCTTGCATTCCGCTTTTGACATGCTGATGTTGATGCGGTCTTTTTGGGGCGCACATTTGGTTTCGAACGAAGCAATTCATTTAGTTCAGTGTAAAACGGACTAGTTTTCAGATCTGAACTGGTTTTGTTGTTTTGGTCCACAGCCGTTTTAAATTGCTTTAACAAGACCAAGTTTGCTCACTTGTTCTGACTACAGCAATAAATGTAGTTGTTTTGTTTTGTAAGAAGCACAGCAAGGGGGTAAAACAAATTTGTTTTATCTTGACCCCACTTATTACCCCAGTCCAGGTGTGGTAACAGAGTTTGCTCACTCAGTTATCGGTATTATAACTCCGCTGCCCACAGTAGTTAATGAGAAGCTTAGCAAGGGGGCTTAGTATC
>JAULBZ010006984.1:0-11896 GCA_032360805.1 Neoturris breviconis | reverse complement strand
ATTTATTTATTTATTTATTTATTTATTTATTTATTTATTTATTTATTTATTTATTTATTTATTTATTTATTTATTTTGTGTATATTCTCTTTTAACGTGTTGCTCCAGACTTAATAAGATTTTTTGTTAAATCACACCTCGACGAAGGAGAGTTTGATTTGTTGAAATAGGCATTTTTCGTGGTTTTCTGTAAGAAAAAAAAATGAACCTAGGGAATCGGATATTTGAAAGCTCCGGTGGAACACATATTTGCACTTTCTAAAATAAGATGGAAGTTAAAATCACAAAATTTAACTAAGTAGGTAAGTGTGTAATAATTTGATATTTAGAAGCGGGATAAAAATGTGGGAAAAATGTAGAGTCATGTCTATACCGTACCGTACCTTTGATTTTTTATTTTGTGAACTGGGGTCTTTATCCATGAGGAAGGTCTTCCTAATGACATTTCCGTCATTAGACAAAAAAATTTATGTACAAAAGACGCTTTGCATTAAAAAAATGGCACTTTTGCAACAAAGCTTACTTTTGATGATACTGTCCATAATCCCTGGATGCATGATATTATCACGTTTAAATATCTGTTTTCTCTGACTATACTATAGATATACATATATACAAAATATATCTCAATGTTGGTTAAACCTTTTAAATTTCTTTCATCTTTTATTTATGGGAAAGAAAAACACAGTATTCTACACTAGTAAAGACAATCATTTAGCATATATATATAAACTCGATGTATACATTACAAAGATTTTCTTAAACATTGTATGCATGGTCACACTGAAACGATATCATATTGTTATATTTATTTTCATATAGAACATGCGATAATAATACCAAAGTACGTTATTGAATATTGGCGAATAGAAAAACATTATGCACCACACAAAGTACATACAGTCGATAACTTTCTCAAAGCACCAACAAATACTTCTGAAATGTTTAATTTATCAATTAGCAAAAATGACTGTATGAATACATACTACAACTATGTAACTATACATTAATCTGTAGCTATATATATCAGTTAAACGTATCAAGTTTTTCGAGGCACCAAATATCCCGAATCAATATCCATTACCATTGCTAACACCAAGAACCATCACAAATACAAACGAACACTCAACATCTTCTAGAAATACGATAAATGATACTATAAAAATAAAGCAATAAAACTTGGGAGGTCATATGTCAACCCATGCACATAACTGTGTATACAAATCTATTCTTTTTGCTGCGGTCACATATACTTAGAGGGATATAGATCGTTCCTTAAAAAACATTCTACTGTTCAAGTAGACCAGCAACAATCGTGTGCATAAATAATGATAAAACGTGTGAATTTTAAAGGATAGTATAAACCACAAGTAAAACAAAAGTGCGGAAATTAACCTTGAGAAGTCCCCTGAGGTTTATCTCAGGGGTTTATCCGAGTAGACTTATGGCTTTTTACAAATTCGACAAATTCTCTTGATTCTAGCAGCCTAGTACCCAGGCTGTTGGCACAAATTCGAACTTTCGTTCCGATCGTCTTGCTAGTACAAATTTAAGGTTTTTATCAAAGTTGAAATTCCGAATTTTTGCACGAATTACCCTTTTTCCCAAATATATTTGCACACGATTGTAACTACAACTAGCTACAACATACAGCACTTTGTTAATATAAAAACACAACACTTTCTTTCAGTTTTCTAACCATCATTATCTATAACATATAAACTTCTAGGAAATACTCAAAATTCTATTTTGTGAGGGCATGTACTTATTTATAGCTACAGGTCAACATTTATTTCTAGGAATAATAAAAAAAAATATCCAGGAACTTTGTTGTGCTTTTGTTACTGTATCTTTTTGATGGCTCTTCTGGTGCCATTATCCCAAAATTATACAAATACGAAACAAAAGGTTAGCTACTCTATTTACTTTGTGGAAAAGTTGAATCACCACTTTAGACGGACTTTATATTTGTGAATCAGAATATCCTGCGATGGAAATCAATGAGTAGGCTTTAAAGCTTTTTCTTTGAAAACAAACGTTTCACATCACAATTGTAAATAAAGTCTACTTTTATTTAATACTTTCAATTTCATTACAGATACAGTAACTGGCCAACATTATTTCTTAAAAATTATTATTATTCTTTTCGAACGTTTGCCTTCGCCATTTTTTAAAAAATATATAAGCGTTTTCCCCCCTTCGGAACAATTTTGTAAGCAATCGGCTATTACTTTCGCTCTTTGTTCTACCGTAACTTCAAAGATTTGCCGACCAGGAGATATATGTCTTGGTGAATGCTAAAAGCTTCACTTAAAAACGGCTTTACCAAGTTGCTACAGTCGTAGTTTCCCGAACTCCCCTACGGCATTTACGCAGTTCCGGTGTCCCGATTTCGTTCCTTTTCTGTCGATTCTGGTGAAACTACGACTACAGTCTACTATAACAACCGAATGGTAAACCAAAGAGCCATTCCATGTGTCATTTGGAGATTTCTGAGACTTTTTTTGTGCAAGTAAGGTTTCTGAGTCGGTGCTACCAGATCAGGGTTTCGCTCCCAGTGGTAGTGCGTGATCAACTTTGTTCCCATGGCTTCTTTCCTATTGACGTTCAATTAACTGTATGAGAAAAAGAGAGTTTCCTTCACTCCCTTTTTCACAGAGTGAAACGCCAAGCAAGAAGAAGCCCTAAGGCTGATGGGCGTTAGTGAAATCCACCGTCTATCAATCCACCGTCTATCAATCCACCGTCCATCAATCCACCGTCCACCACGTACCGTGTCACCGTTCGTGAACCACCATCTGAAGTAGACTTTTTAGATCAGATTTTTCAGGCATTTTTAAACAAATTAAAATTTATATTTTACAGACCAAAATAAAATATATATATTCCAAAAAATATATATTCTTCCTGGATATAACTTATATTTATAGGTTTATGGTATGCACAGTTATAGTTTGGCATGGTTGTGGTTATGCGGTTATTATTATGTTTTATGGGGAAAGGTGTATGGCATGATTTAGGTTTTATAGGTCTATGGCCTGGTTTTGGTTATGGTTTATGGTTTGGATATGATTAATAAGTTTATAGATAAATAGTATGTTTATGGTTAGTATTGGTATTAGTATTGGTTGTGGCTCAGGGTTATAGGTTCATAGCATGAGGAATGATTGTTTATAGTTTGGTAGGCTTATGGATATATTAGAAGGCATAATGGCAGTCATATGATGACGTCATAGTAACATCAGATCGATTTTCTAGTTTTGTACTTTGAGCAACCTTAAGCAAGCAATGACTCGTTTTCATATATTTCTAAGCAGGTCCATTGAGAATATCCACTAACTCAAATACTCGTTATTCCGAACGCATTTTCTGATCCCAAAGGTTCGAATTTGCTCTATCTAAATTAGGCAAGATATTTAGAACAAAAGCTATTTTAAATGAATAAATTTTCCCTTGGATTGTTCGAATTAACGTTCATTGAATATATTCTGGATTTCATGGTATTCTACTAACCAGAAAAGAAAAAGGCATTTCACTAGAATAGAATGAAAGGCACTTCATTCGAAATTAAGTGACTAAGTATGGCGATTAACCAACTACAGGAAGTAAAATTGGATGCCACCATGCATTCAAATATCTCTGGCTGAGAAGAGTGATCAAATATCATAGCCTTCCATAATCCTAAATCATGTCAAAGAACATATGATCCATACCATAACTACATAACCATTACTATACCAAGCAACAACCGTCCATGTTCCATGTCATTAACCTATAAACCCACCATAAACCATAAACATACCGTAAACCAGTGAACCTAATTCATAACTAAACCATGCTAAAAAGCTATAAACCTAAATCATGCCATTAACATTTAACCCATAGGTAAAATAACCACAATTATAACCACATAACCACAATCATACCAAAGCATAACCTCATACCATAAACCTATAAATTAAGAAAATTAAATTTAAGAAAATATTAGGAAAATATTTTGGTCTGCAAAATATAAAATTTAATTTTTGTAGAAAAATCTGAATAATGTAAAATATTACTTTAGATGGTGGTTCACAGACGGTAGACGGTGGACACGAACGGTGACACGGTACGCAGTGGACGGTGTATTTCACCAACGCCAGGGACGAGGTTGAGCGTATGATAGGTCGTGGCATTCGAGGGGTCCTTCTAGAACTCACACTCAGTCCAAATCACGTTCATAATAGACAAAGTGAAATTCGTTCAAACGTTCTGACATTTTAACTTATACAAAAAAGACTTAAATTGTGATTAGCAAGACGAACGTCAGGGAAAATATACCTGCTAAGTAACTCACGAGACAATGAAGAAATTTTTGTTGAAGTAAACCTAAGGAAAACAAAATTGCTAAGTATTGGAACTTATCACCCGTCAAGTCAAAACGACAAATATTATTTTCAGAATATAAGCAATTCTTTTTTTTATCTTTACTGTTGAAATTATATCAAGTTCTTCTTAATTGGAGATTTTAATGCCGAGGATTCAGAATCATGCATAAGTCATTTCTTATTTGAACATGATGCTAAGAATATAGTTAAACACAAAACGTGTTTTAAGTTGCATTGATCTTTTAATTACAAACCATCCTAATCACTTTCAAAACACCTTATCAATTTCTAATGGGCTTTCTGACTATTACAACATGGGCGTTACCGTTTTAAATTTATCTTTTAAGAAAGATAAACCTCAAGAAATATTTTATAGGGACTATAAAGCATTTTCTGCAGTAAATTCCAAAATTGAATTAAAATGCAATTTAGAGGAAAATGATATATCTATATGTAGAGTGTTTGAAAATATATTCCTGGAGGTACTAGATAAGCATGCACCTGTTAAGAAAAAGTCTATTAGAACGAATCATGCTCCGAACATGACCAAAATAAAAGCAATTATGCGTAGATCTCCACTTGTAAGATAGGACTGAGGAAAACATTTGTCATTGTTGTGTGTGAGCATTTGAGCTTATCAATTCTGTCTTGTAAGGAAATATATTCCCACCCCAATGAATAATATATGTTTGAAGAAAAACAGGACTTGATCTTACATACAAAGCAAAAATAGTTTCCACCTTTTTGGTGCCCAGTCTCAAGTTGTGCTGCAGGATTATCTCCTTTGAAAACTCGCACCTGATCTTTAATATCTATTGAGTTATGTGTTAAAGGCTTATTCAGCTCAATAATATCCTCTATGCGCTCTTCTGAATACATGAGCTGTTGGTCCGTTGAAGGACAACGAGCGAAAATATACAAATATGGCTGTTCCACAATTGCCTGAACATTTACTTTTTGTCCATATATTTGATTGTATTCTGCACTGGTTATATGCACTGCTGGATCGTATAATGTGCTGATCATTATCATAAAATGGCTGTGATTAGAAAGCGTTGAACAGTCGTGCCAAACCATCAGATTTCTTGTGCGCTCAAAGTTCTTCAATACTTCAATCAACCCTTCTCTTTCCGTTAAATCATCACCATCTTTTGTCATTTCTTGGAATTCATCATCTGTTTTTAGGCGCATAAATTTTAGATGATCTTTTAACATGGCCTGGCGGATATTGTGAAGTGGTATTTTTCTTTCTTCAATTGATATCTCTTCTTTTGTAGCTTTGCCATTTACTATTGATATTTTTTCATATATTTGTGGTACAATCAGTTCACCAATGGTGTATTTTCCAGATATAATTCCTTCGTGTAACCTTTCTTTGCACTTTTCATTACAATCATCAACTGGTAAGGAAACATCTTTTATACCAGGGATATTGTAACTGGAAATTAAATGAAATACCTTGGTGATAAATCTTGTGTGGCTTGAATTAGACAAATGCCTCATACATTCTAAACACAACCAAAAATGACCTTCACAAAAATAAATCCATGCTCAAATTTATCACCTTTTAAGGTATATAAATAAATAAAGTTTTATGGATACTTTTTATGTTATTGTTTTACTTCCACATACTGTATACCACTTATACATTGATTACCTATGCATCCACTGATCAGTTCTTGTTAGAGTTAGATCTAGTATTGTTTTTACAATGCATCTCTCTTTGTATTTTAGGTGATATATCATACTTCATACTAAGGTTGAATTACATGGTGAAACAGATATTGTTAAAAGAAAGGTGAGAACTTAATCAATTATTATTGATTAGTTGTGAAATATTTACTTACTTACTTTAACTGCCTTTTTGAATTTTCACTTACTAAAATTATACAGGAATCAGCAAAGTCCGTATCAATTTTAGCATGTGCAGAAAGAAATTTTTAAGAAAATGTCTTTCTGAATATGTTAATGTCTTTCTGAATATGCTCCTTGATACGTTCCATGCTGATTTGCATACAATTTTAGTACGTGGAAATCTGCCTTTTGGTATTCTGAAAGCAGATGTTTTTGTCTATAAAATCAGCAAAACATGTACTTTCATCTGCATTTTCTGTTTTTTTTTATCAAACTTTTATGAAAAAATTTCTTTTTACGAGGAATGAATATTTCATCATTAGTGCATTTTCGTTTTGAAGAAAATCGTGGTATATCAACATCGTTGTTTTGAAGTAATTGTTTTATAACGTAACCAGCGTTAGGAGGAGTAATATCTGAAGAGAGTAGAAGATATATATACACATTTTTCTAAAGCCCAAACATAATTTTAGGTACCGTATTTCCTTAACAGCGCCCCCTCGAATAAACATCCCTAAAACTGTCTAAATGGATAAGCGTTCGGGCGCTTACTCAATTTTTCATGACGATTTTAATATTTGTGACTTTTATGCAGAAAATTTGATAACTAAATATTAGGATTGCTGTATAAATTTTGTAATCGAGGATTATAAAATTATATCTTGTCTGTTTTAAGTTCATACACAGTTGTGATGGAATATAATTGTCGAGTAATATCATACGCAGTTGTTATCAAGCATAATTATTGAGTGATATTTGTTGATCAAATTTTTTATTCAAGCGATTAATAGAAACAAACCTTTTGCATTAACCAATTCAAACTTCCTGGCAAGAGCAGAATAGTTTATGAGATAACCATAATCATATGAGTTTACTTCTTGGATACATTCTTCTTTACTCCATTTATAGTTAGTAATATTTCCAATGTGATCTTTGGGTTTCTTTAATCCCTTTCAAAAGAATATTATAAATTTAAAGAAAGAACATTATATATAGTAGTGACATAAAATATTTTATTCTGCAATCTCGCATGCCTCACCAGTGAAGGAGTATTTTTTGAGTACAGTTTGAAGCTTCGAAGCAGAAAACTTTACTCAGAAACACTCCAGCACATGTGATGTCTGACTGTTATATTGAGGCATCAGAAATAATATTTGCCGTATACTAATTTTTGTGTGTAATTTTTCGCATTAATGTGCAAAATTTAGTACATATGTTACAAGCGAAATAATAGGAAAAAGTGATTTGAAAATCAAATAGAATTTGCCCTAAAAAACAACAACAGGAATTTAACTCCACTATTATGAAACATGGGACAGTATCGCACTATTTGTATCTACACAAAAAAAAAATACACCTGTTTAATTTAATTCTTTGTATTTATAGTTCTATCCATTGCTGTTTCGGCAGTTTCAAATCCTTGCATTATGCGTAATTTATGACGATTACGGAATAAAATTGGTAACACTACTGACCTAGAAAAATGAATTTGTTATGTCAGAAATTATTTATTTTATTTAACTAGTATTAGCAGCATTCATTATTATGTGTTACTTTAGTCAGAAACATTAACAGTTTTTGAGTGTTTATATCCACAAAAGTGCTTGTGTGTTCCATCTGCAAAACTTTTGACCCAACAAAATTTATAAGTGTATTCACGTAACTGCCAGAAATTTCAACCAGATCTTAAATAATTATATGTCTAAACATCAATAGCTTCCCCTATTACCGCTCACGCAAAATGTACGAATATATACGAAGTTAAAGATGGATAAAATGTTTTTCTTCGATTTGATAAAAAAAGCCTAATCCCCAATGAACTCTGTTTCGAAATAGTTTTGGCTCAATCTCCAAGAGATCGCAGGGTCTTATCAAAAACTTGTTGGAACCTGATCTAAGTAAGCCAAACTGACAGGTACTCGCAGAGAGTAGGACTGAACTAAAGCTCAACTTCAAATTAGCCCGTTGAAACTGCCACAACTTTTTGGCGAACGCTTTGCGGGCTAATTAAAAGTCGTGCTTAAGAGCTGATAAGATAATCTTGATTACACAGTAATCTGAAATTCCGTGCATTCCTTCTCTACGGGAAATACTGTACTGTGATTGCATAGTAAACACTCATTCATTTCGCGCGCGCGCGATTCTTTTTATGTCTACCATTTATTTACAACTCTAACAGAATTGATTGGTCGACAGTTAGCATTAATTTAAAAATTATTTGCATAATTAAGTGACGTCACGTTTTCTGGAGTAAAAATGGCTGCTGTTTGTTGGCAGACCAGATGTAGTTTCCATCATTGATACAGCACAGCGAAAACAGTTCTTGCTGGTCCAGGGGACTTTTACTGTTCATGTTTTTTATTTTTAAGGTATTCTTAGAAGTGTATCTATGAATTTACAAAGCCGGATCTATAAAAAGTTACCGCTAAAGATACTTTTATCGTCTTTCCAATCTCAGTTTGTGGCAAAAATAGACAAGTTTTCAACTTCAGCAACATGATTTACTCAAAAATGTGAACAATTTGATCCTTCCGGCGATGTAATGAGATAGACCACAATAATATCTAGCTTCCATGTTAATTTGTTAATTTATGGTTACGTTTTCGCTGAGCAGATTGCCAAATACTGTTGTTTTTTTGAGGGAGCTCGATACATCATTATTTCAAAAAGTTGTAAATAAAAACATGTTATGGCAACTGTTTTTAACGGTCTTGGGATTATACTGACCGAAACTATGTCGAGTTATCTCATATACTGACATTTAATAGTAGAAATCAGGACTTGAAAACAGCTGATTCTCACAAGTGAAAAAACGTACAATTTACAGACCAGGCCATAAATGCATCGAGTGTGTGATAAAAGGTTGCTAACTTGAATGTTGTAACAGATATACCGTTGGCATATACTAAAAATATTTTCTGCTGACGATCATACGCGAGTAGGAACAAGTCTAGCTCTGGTAATATTCTGAGGAGATCAAACATATTCGGATATTCATTGTTCATCGTAAGAGTAGTAATAGTAGCAAAGAAATGTTTTAAGAAGGAAATAAAAATGCATCTCAAAGTTCCCAAGCGTTAATAACTTTCATGGCTTTAAAATTGGGAAGAATATGTGTATGCGTGTAACTAGCACGAATATCGTACTCAATGTTTCAGGGCTCGAAATAACAGCCGGTCATCACTGTGGAGGAGAGATTTTTCAGAATATTTTCAGCCAAGTTGGCCCTGATGTTTTATCGAAACATTACCTTCGGATACACTGGAATTCTTATGAACAGAGAGTATGAGGACAGAAAATAGCGCCTCGCTTGGATAAGCCACCCTTATAGAAAATTTTGCGTCAAGTAACCAAGTATGAATCTCTTTATATTATTATGACCGTTCGGATTTCCATGTCTGTCCGTCTGCACTACTCCTTAAAAACCATCAGACAGTTATTTCTGAAGTTTGGCAGGGTTGGCTGAACTGGCAATGTAAAACTACATAGTTCTCCCTCCACCAAAAACAAATTAAAAAAATAGGACAACTCACCAAGTCGCTTCATTTTTTGGCTTTTTTCAAGGTTTTTGGCTTGTAAAAATATAACAGTTATATGTTTTTGATTAAAACTCGGTATTCTAAACTGTAATAACCACTTGGAGAACAGAAACATGCATTTTTTTTGGAAAATCTGACTCCCTTATTCACCTCTCTCATTTTCAGGGTAAACCAACATCACCTGTGGGGTACGAAATGATATAATTTTATAAAAAACTTACCTCACTTATTAGCTTCGCTCAACTTTTTGCTTGCTTGTAATGTTCGACCAATAAAAATCTTCTACTGAAATTTGGCATTCTAAACCTATGATCAAAAGCACGAAATGATACACATTTTTGAAATGTTGCCTCACCTAATAATCTCGCTCTTTTTTGGTGCATTTTTTGAAGGTAAAACTAGAACCTTTTATCATTTTCAGCTGAAATTTGGTACTGTCCATTAAAATCATATGGAGAATGGAATGGTATAAATTATTTTTGAAAACTTTGACCTACTTACTTGCCTCGCCCATTCTTATTCTTTTTAAGGGGTTTCGGTTGATAAAATATAACCGATTTACCTATTTGGCGGAACTTTTGTATAACTGGAATCATCTGGAGATTAATTGTACAAATTTCTTTGAAGAATTCTCTCGCTCATTAGTTTTGTCCATTTCTAGGATTTTTCAGACTATATAACTAGAACCAACACGCTTATTCTACTGAAATTATGTCTTTGTATCCAAAATTTATCTGGAGAATTAAATGCAAAAGAAAAGGGTTAGAAACAAGGATGTTGCTCCATTTATAGGCTTTGTACTTTTTTGGGACCTACAACCAAGTGATTTTTTAATAACTTGTAAAGGATCAATTATATCAAAAGTATACAGGATACACACAACGACATGAATCTAACCAATATTTTCCGTCTTCCTTGGTGGATCAGGTAACACAAAAATCGCTATGAAGTAAACAAATGACCGCCATTGTGCCTTCAAAATTAAAACGGTGCCACCAGTGGTTGGGTGACCAAGTATCAAAACCATACCATGACACAATAAACTTAAATTACAGCATTGACCTTTAAAACATAACGTAACCATTTTATAACCATACCCATAATACAACTATAACCAAAACCATACAATAACCACATTCTAACAATAACCACAATTTAGCAATGGCCACACCATAATCTTTACTATACCGCAAACATATAACCAAACCGTAATCATAACCATATTGCAACCAAACCAAAATCAAACCATAACTATACCACTACAATAACCAACAATACTGTAACCATAACCATACCATATTCATATTCATACTTTACCCGTAACCATAACATAGACATACTCATGTAACCATAACCATATAGTAACCTTATCATAACCAAACCGTGACCAAAATCATACTGTAATCATAACCCGACCATAAATCTACTATAATTATACTATATCATAGCCACGCCATAATCATATCATGCCATAACCATATCATAACCATACAATACCGTAAACATAACCGTGTGTAAAACCATAACCATACCAATACCATACCCATACCGTAACCACACCATAACAATACCATAACCATATTGCAACTCTAATAAATCCATATCGTAACCATACCGAATCCATACCACAAAGATTGCCCCACCACTACCACAGCCATAACGTTACCACAACCATACCATACCGTTGTCATACCAAAAACATACAATAACCATACCTTACCATGACCATGTTATAACCATGTCATAACCATACCACAATTAACCATGCCATAATAATACCTTAACCATAACCACATCGTAACCACATAAATACATTATCATGCCACGACCATATCCAACTTTAACTATATCACAACCACATGATAATGTAACAAAACCACAACCATATTACTACGTCCATACCATCAATATGTCCTTGACATAATCATAACCATGTCATACCCATACCATAACGATATCATGACCAGACCATGACCAGACCATGGCCATATCATTACCACACCATGACCATATCATTACCATACCTTGATTATACCATAGCCATGCCTTACAAATACCAAAACCAAACCACACTATTCCATAACCACGCTATTCCATAACCATATTTCATAAACATAACCATGCCATAACCACGCC
>JAULBZ010006982.1:0-11896 GCA_032360805.1 Neoturris breviconis | reverse complement strand
GGGTTAGGTAGAAACCAACCTCGTTCCCCGGGCTTCTTGCCTTTTCGAACACGGAAGAGCCGCTCTTCCGTGTTCAAAAGGCAAGAAGCCCTGGGAACGAGGTTGAGGTAGAAACCTTAGTGTGTAAGTCAAAAGTAGACATTCAATTGGTAGAAATTAACATCTATGGACTTTTGATTTATTCGCCCGAAATAGACCTTTTCATAAAACAATAAAACAATGAAAACGAGGCTCAATGCAACAAGTTCTACATTGAGCAACGAACGCCTCGTTTTCATTGTTTTATTAGAAATGAAACAATGCTTTAGATTTTAGATTGTAAATAAGATTTACAGTGTTCAATATAGAAGCAAATAGGCACTGTGGAAGAGTGTTTTTCAGCATTGTTTCAGGCTTTATAGCCTGAAACAATGCTCCAAAATCGCTCATCCACAGTGATTATTTGACCTTATTTCGGACACTGGATTCACAACGTAAAAGACTACGGAATACAGTACTGTACATTCCACGTATTCGGACTGTTTATTTCCATATTTGGCAAAACACAGTCCATATATGGAAATATACGGGAACGCTAAATAAACGGGACCGTATTCGGCAGACTTTCACGACTATTATTTCAGCACAGCTATATTAGTTTTTATTTATCCTTAGATATTTATTTGTATCATATATGTATAATCTTTTTCAACAACACAGTGCCCGAAATAAAAGTATATAATCACTGTGAAGGAGGGTTTTTTTGAGCAAAGATTCAGGCTTTGTAAAGAAGGGAGATATGCTCAATAATCGCTCCTTCGTGTTGATTATTTGCTCTTATTTCGAATGCTACAACATTTGTTACGGTGCATGAATTTTAATAAATGCAAATATGACCTGCCTACAGTAGTTTACCTAAATTGTAGTTGGTAAAAGCGATGTAATTACTGGGTTGAATCTAGGCTATGTAGCAACCTCGTTCCCAGAGCTTCTTACCTTCCCGTATTTCGAAAAGGTAAGAAGCTCTGGGAACGATGTTGGGCTATGCAGAATATCACATATTTTATTTCCACTCGTTTTTTGTGTCAACCTCGTTCCCAATTTGTTTGTTTTACTTTTTACTTCTGATGAGACATTGTTATTATGTTATTTTACGAGCACTTTTCGTCCAATGAAAATCTGGAATGCTCTTCTTAACCATTGTAAATTCTTGAAGTAGTTTCCTTCTCAGTGGGTAAAAACTTGTTCAAAGTCCACAGTAAAAACGCTAGAACAACGTCTTCCGACTTTGAACAACCTTTTGCTCACTGGGTTGACTTATTTGACAAAACCAGTTTTTTGAGGGGCGGGGGCGGTTGTGACAATGTTTTTTTGCTTGTATGAAAATAAAACTCGTGGGAACAGGTTGATTATTAGTTTTTATGTTTGTACATGCATTTTGTACTTTTTGTATGTCAGCATTGTTATATTATATTATTATAAAAACTGGTGTCGTTTTTTCTGTACTCTTTTCCAAATTTGTATTTCTTGAATTGTTTCTTCAAGTCAATAAATTGCAACCTCATTGCTAACCTGAATATAACTCCTGCGGAGGAGTATTTTTTGGGTATATTTCAAGCTTAATTTTACAGTGAGTGAAACCATAGATATATTATGGTAAAACAAACTGATCATGAACGAGGTCTAAGTATTATTTTATTCTTGATATTTCATTATCACGATATACACGCAACTTGAATATCAGGCTTAATTTTACAGTAAAACAAACTGATCATGAACGAAAACAACAGGTCTACGTATTATATATATTATTCATGATATTTCGTTATCACGATTTACACGCCACTTGAGCACATACACTATAAGAATGATGTCATAACAAAAACACAAACTTCTTATTGCTCGTAAATCTAATGTACCCATCGTGGATGTTGATAGGACCGGGTGTACCCTCAACCTCGAACCCAGGGCTTCTCGACTTTTTTGAAAAACGAAAAGCGACTATATAAGCATTGTGTGCGGGTGTATGAATGCAAAGAACGTACATAACCCAGTGGGCAAAACCTTTTCAAAGTCAGCAGTAATGTCGTTAGAACAACGTTGAGAACTTTGCTCTTACGTCTTTACTGCGGACTTTGGACAAGATTATGTCCACTGGGAAGAAACACCATTGATCTCTCAATTGATTGGTACCTCCATAACACTCTTTCTCACAGGCACTATTAAATTGATTTAGTGGCGTACCAAATGTTAGTCTGCCAAGCCGGAGTGAAATTACCGGACATCACCTGCGGAGATGCGTTTTTAAGTAGTTTTCAGCTTTAGAGCCTAAAACTATGCTCAAAAAATACTCCTCCACTGGTGATATCCAGCAGTTATGTTCAGGATTGGTCCTTGCTTATTTCAACAGTAGGCGTGCCTTCCCCGTAGATGAGGTTCTAGGGGTACTACATGCCCCGTTTCTTCAGAGGGGTAGCGGGCGGAAACTCCGCACCTTTTCAGGATTTACACTCTTATTTGTTCTAAAGCAGCTCGAAAAACGACGTAAACACACTTATAGACGAGTAGAAAGTATTTTCATTTCAATATATCATCATCGGAAAATACATTACAATTTGACAATTAAAATTCGTTTTTCGTGTCATAATTTAAGGTAGCCTTTACTTACATGAACCCCTAAATGAGTTTCACCCCTTCGTACCGAAGAAATCCATGAAATGCAAGATTATTCAGGGTTAAACTCAATTAGGGGTCCATGTAAAGGCTGCCTATGATACTCATATATATTCGCTTGAGACTTGTTTGTGTATTATTATCATATTCCGTTGTGTAAATAAAATACAAAAGAACGAAATAAAAATCGTAGAAAAAAAGTCTCATAATCTAAAACAAAAAGTGTTCATAAATTGATTGCAGCAATAAAAAAAAACATAAGTGTTATATAGCTGACGACACCATCATATCATGTGAAAGTTTCTTCCATACATTTGTATCAGCTGATATATTAATTAAAACATCATCATCGCATTGCTGTCTTATAAAGGCTTCCCCTTTCATTTCCATAGCTGGCGTACTCTGTGAAAGAGTTTGTAAAAGATTTTGTAGTAGAAAGTAGTAATATTTACACATCTGTTCGTTTGGTGGACATTGAGACCTGTATATAGAAAATAGTATACAAATCAATATTAGTGTTTGAAACTGGAACAAATAATCACTGTGGAGGAGTGATTTTTGAGCATAGTTTTAGGCTAAAAAGCCTAAAAAGAAAATACATAAAAAGTAGCTACAAATGATTTTGACGCTGGTTCCGATTTCAAAGTTTTCAAAAATATAATGCTAGGTGTGCATCGTCAGGGGGTTGGAGCACACTGGTCGTGTTTTTTTTGCATCTATTAATACTATAATGCCAATTCTATTGTTCTCTACGTGCAAGGAGGGAATTGAAAATCGTAATTTTGTGTACGCACTAAATGTATGATTCTTTTTTCATAGATGTCTAATACCTTAGTGATCAAAAACAGAACAAATAATCAATATGGGATTTTTGAGCCATAGGTCTTATAGCCTGAAGCTATGCTTAAAAATCGCTCTTCCACATTGATTATTTGCTCTTAATTCGAACACTAAATACACTTACTTTTCCATGAGTAAAACATAATCGTGTTTTTCAATGTCTTCTTGAAGCTTTTCTCCACAATATTTCAACTGCTCAAAATATATTTCTAGAAATCTCTCATACATACAAGAACACTTTGATAGGAGTTGAGATACTGGCAACTGAAGAAATGATTTCCATCCTTCTCTCCATCGTGGGATAAGTATATCTATTGTTAAAAGACAAGTCATATTACCCAATGGGGAGACGTTATCAGATATCGATACAACGTCGCGACGTCGATACGATGCCGTGTGCTGCGTGCCGGTAGGACAATTTCTCATATGTAACTCCAGTTGGAAGTTGTACAAATGAAAAATAAAAATGTACACAACAATGAGACGATAAAACTCAGTGTTTGAAATAATAAATAATCGAAATAGTAAATAATCACTGTGGAGGAGAGATTTTTTTTAGCATAGCTTCAGGCTCAAAAATCACTCATTCGCAGTAATTATTTTTTCGAATACTGAAACCTTACACTACAAATAACGGACATCACTTGTGGATGAATGTACAGTGTTCGAAATAAGAGCAAACAATCGCTGTGGAGGAGTGATTTTTGAGCATAGCTTTAGGCTTAAAAAGCCTGAAGCTATGCTAAAAAAGTCCCTCCTAGTAATTGTTTTGGCCACTGATATTGTCTCAATATAGCGGTCGGACATCACCTGTAGAGTGCATTCAAAAACACTCCTCCACAGGTAATGTCTGACCGGTATATTGAGGCTTGATTATATACCTTCAAGAAAATCAATCAGATAATTTGTTACGCTCATATCTTTGTCATCATCACATATTAAAGCTAAGAGTAGAACATCGATTCCACGTTCATGTTTAACCATGTGTTCAAGCTTTTCATGTAACTGCGTTTTCTTTCGATTACATAAAGAAGGGGCTAAATGGAAAATAATATAGAGTGGTCGAAATAAGTGTAAATAAATCACTGTGTAGGGGAGATATTTTTGGGGATTTGTAGCCTGAAGCTATGCCTAAAAATCTCTAATCCACAGTGATTATTTGCTCTTATTTAGAGTCTTAGTTAAAGTCATTCACTCGAAAGAACACCAGCAGCAAGCCTTAAAATAATGGCGGACATCACCTATGGAGGAGTGTTTTTTAGTATAGTTTCAGGTGCAAAGCTGAAAACTATACCCAAAAAGGTGATGTCCAACAATTACTTTCCAGCTTGCACAATAAGAATCTTAAACATCAAAACACAAAGTTGTGTATCCAGGTTGGGGTTAAAATAGCCACTATGAAGGAGAGATTTTTCAGAATGTTTTCAGCAAATTTGTCTGAAAATATTCTGAGAAATCTCTCCCCAGTGACAGTAATAACCGGCAGTTATTTTAACCCCAGGATATGGCAAGCCTGAATATAACTGCTGGACATCACCTGTAGAGGAGTGTTTTTTGAGTATAGTGCAATATCATGCAGTTCATTCCTATCATCCTCAACAATATCATGGATCTTCATACAGTTCAAATATAGATGACATCGGTTGAAATTAAAAAAGTACTACTTCATAATACATACACAGTGGGTAAAAACTTGTTCAAAGTCTGCAATAAAGATGCTAGAACAACTTCATTCGACAATATTCTAGCATCTTTAATGCAGACTTTGAACAAGTTTTTGCCCACTGGGATATACATAGCAGTGGTCGAAATAAAGAGTAAATACTCACTGTGAAGGATGAATATTTAAGCAGTTATGTTCAAAAAGCCCTCCACCAAAGCGATTATTTGCTGTTATTTTAACCAATACATACCAAGTAAGCAAAAACTTGTTCAAAATTCACAGTAAAGACGCTAGAACAACGTTTAACGACATTGTTCTAACGTCTTTACTACAGACTTTGAACAAGTTTTTGCCTACTGCGTACTACATAAAACTATACAACTCACTGTGCGCGATCACATTAAGCAGACATTTTCTCAATAACACAGCATTTGCAGTTATTTGACCTTTAGTAAAGTTCTTTTCTTTAACTTTCTCATCAAGCTCACCATCAGTAGCAACAATATCCTTACCACCAGTATTATTAGTAGCAACATTCTCAAATCGCTTCTGAACCAATTGCAAAATTTGCAATGTTGCTTTCAGTTTCGATAACGAATGAAGTTGATTTTTAAAATTTTCTTTTTCATCCGGTTGTTTATTCAATTGTGCAACTAATTGTAAATAAAACTCATTGCTCAGGTATGGATTTATTAAAAGATTTTCTCTTAATATCATAGTCGAATTTGGTAAATCGGAGTAAGTAAGCGGTACAAGTCCCAACTTGCTATCGACCTGAGTACTTGCTTCATCAAGGTGTTTTGATATTCTCTCGAGTACTTGGGGTTTTGACTTTGTTTTCTTGTAGACCTACGTAGATACAAATTATCATATTTACAGTGGGCACAAACCTGTTCAAAGTTCACAGTAAAATGCTAGAACAACGTTGAAAACTACTGCAGACTTTAAACAAGTTTTTGCCCACGGAGATTATTGTGACCAGTGGTCAAAATAAGAGTAAATAATCACTGTGGAGGAGTGATTATATACTTCTATTTCAACAACAGGTGACCATAAACTTTCTTTTAACATTTAGTGAAAGTCCTTCACAAGTAAAAAAACAAAAGCAAAGTATAACCCGCGCCCTAATATAACTGTCAGACATCACCTTTGGAGGAGTGTTTTTTATTACAGTTTTTAGTTTCAAAGCTGAAAATTGCACTCAAAAACACTCCTCCACAAGACCGCTATTTTTAGACTTGGTAGATAGACCAATCAGAAATGACCAATCATTGTATTTTCTTAAATTTCATATACCATGATATGATGGCACAAATAAAATTACACACGAGAGTAGCGAAAGCAAAATTTTATTCAAACATGGATAGAGATGTAGGAATAATCAAAAAAATAAGTTGGCAGAGGGCTGCCTGAATAAGGCATATTCTCTATAACGTTATTAAGAGATTAATGACGTCAGAATAGAAAAACACTATTTACCAAAAATAGAAAACGCCCAAAATTAAATGCAAAACAAGATCTCATAAAAATTAAAACCTGTTAATCCTTATCAAGGAAAAAAATTGCAAAAAACAAACTTTTTAAAGCATAAGAAGTAAATAAAAGTTAGGTGGGGTTTCAGAATTCCAAAACATGCGTAAAATTTCAAAACAAATAAATGCATATATATACTACACCAATCACTGGTGAAGAAACATTACTAACAGCCGATGAAGAAAATATTTAACATAAAAAAAACGAAGAAAGAAGAATCCAACACAATATGAATAGAGTCGTTTTTATTGGAGTTATACTTGTGGGACTTTTATGCTTTTCCAATTGCTTCACAGGAGGAGGTTTAGGGAAAAGATCATTTAAGGTCAGTATAAGAGATCATCTCAAAATTTCTAAACCAACTTCTTTGGTTGTTACATAGGGTTAAGTCGACTAAAATACGACAAAAATGAATTTGTTCTAAGGGTGTTAGGTCAACAAACTTGCAATGAATTGGTTTCTTCGGGATAAAGAAACCAATCCATTGCAAGACTGTTGACTCAGTACTACCCTCTGCAGATTTTATTTTTGAGTCAGTATAACTTTTGGAATATAAACCCGTATTTACCTTTTTTGATAGATAAAGTGCTATCCAAAATATCAAGGTTATTTGGCCATATATATACAGCATACAAGCCTCATAATAATTGTCAGACATCTCCTGTGGAGGAGGAACTTTTTAATACAATTTTCAGCTTTGAAAGACAGCTGACAACTGTATTAAAAAACACTCCTCCACAGGTGATGTCGGACAGTCATTTGAGGTTTATAAACAGATACTATTGTTTAGAAGTCTTACTTCAATTTTCTTTCAAGTTGAAGGTTCTATTACTTTTGAATTGTTAGAAACGATGTATCTAAAGATTGTCGACTCTAAGTGATTTTAATCTAATACATATATGCAGAGCCGTACTGACCATTTTAATGCCCTGTGTGTGTTTAAATTAAAACATCAATTTTTACCTTGGCATTCAAACGGGAGAGGTGTTTTGGATCTTATCGTCTTCATGCCTACTGACCTCTATTCAATCCTGACTGTCAAAAATATTCACTTGCAAACCCAGGGGTCCCACTCTGTTAATAAAATATGTATTTCAATATTTTGATTGTAGTTTTTATTGTATATTACATACTATTTGGATATTAATCTGACTGGAATGCTCTTCAAATTTCAATATCTTATAGTGCAAAATAAAATCTACAGAGAAGAGTACTGAGTCATCGGAACAAAGAAACCAATCCATTGCAAATTTGTTGACCTACACACTTCTGTACAGATTCATTTTTGTTGAGTTTTGTCAATTTTAATTGATTTAAACCCACCAAAGAAGCTGGTCTTGGAACGCAATTTTGAGCTGGCCCCTTATAAAGAACATAATTAAGGGGTACAATAAAAAAGTACTTTCCTCTTAATCCGCTTATGAAAATTTACCAAATTCGATTGAATGCGCTAGAGGTTTATTAAATATCTAATAGCTTTAGCTCTGGACATTTCAACAGGATGGGGAGTTTAATTGGGGAAGGTGTTAATTCAGGAGTAGGCGCTAAAATGGCCATACGATACTTTAATTTAGACACAACTGTTTAAAAAAACAGAAAAATATTCTTTTTAGGATTTCCAAGATACAACTAATGATGAACTCCTACAGAAGTATCTCAATCGTCAATTTGGTGTCATTGAAAGGAAACGAACTAACCGAGAAAATCTTTTCACACAAGTAATGCGTCGTAAGAAACTAAATTTAAAATTACTAACACCATACGATCTGTTAAAAAATCTAAATCAAGACAAGGAATGATGGGATTATTATTAGAGAATCCCTGCTAAGGTTTCATTTTTTAGCATAGCATTAGAATAATTATTCGTTTATTTTTGACAAATAATCACTGAGAAAGAGGAACGATTTTAAGGCAATCCCATCCGGCAAAAACCTATTCAAAGTCAGCCAAATAACGTTAGAACAACGGTTATTTTGCGCTTTGAACAGGTTTTTGCTGGCTGGGATGCTTCAGGCTTACTAGCAATGATTATTTGTTGTTACTTCGAACACTAAAGCAGGGCTTGAAATAACAGCTGGTCACCATTGTGGGAAGGAGAGATTTTTCAGAATATTTTCAGCCAAATTAACTGAAAATATTCTGAAAAATCTCTGCTCCACAGTGATGACCGGCTGCTATTTCAAACCCTGTAAAGTATAACTGGCTGCCTTTCTCATTTTTATTATTGTCGTCAAGTGTAGAAATGGCTTGAAATGTAATTATAACATATTGATAGATAGATATATATGATATGATATTTTGTTTATAATATACTGTGATTCTTTTGTGTTCCTAAGAGTCTTAGGTCTTAGGAAAAAAATAATTGAACCATATAACAAACAGATTTATCTGCAGAATCTATAGTTTGCAAAAAAATCTCATATTAAACAATTATCACCAAACTTTGGGATTCTATAGATAAAAATGAAATATTTTCCCACCTAAGAGTGTCAAGTTTTGACTGAGATTTGACTCTTTATTGATCATCATAATTAGGAATAAAATCTGAATTTACCATTTGTGCACTGATAGCACAGAGGTTACCTTAACCCTTTCATTTGGGGGGAGGGGCAAAAAGCTCCTACCCTGCTGTTTTTGTTGTTTTTTTATTAATAATAAGTCTTTAATTGCGCATCAAATTTGACTGAAAGTTCACAAGTTCAAAATATCTATCACAATTGTTTTATTGAAAAAAACTTGTGCAATAGAATGTTTTTACATGTCAGAATACATATTATATTTGAAATCATAAATTCTTACAATCTTTTGTATCATTATTGTCTTTTTTTAAAAAAATGACTTGTGCTAAATTGCATAAAATAACACAATTGAATAAAAGAAGATACAACATTTTCCTATTGTTTTCAAAAAACTCTATTGTTCTCAAGACAATACAAAGATGGACAATGGTCTGTTGTCTAATAAATTTTCGTACATTTTTGAATTGGGATTGATGAAGACATTAACTGTGCCAATTTTTATTAAGAAATTTAAAGTAGTTTTAAAGTTAGAGGGATAGGGCATTTTCGCACCCCACCCCATATAAAATATGCTACCCAAGGGATACTAGATAAAATAGGGCAAAAATGCCATTAATTTTTGCGGACATTAATTTTTACATATTTTGCAGATATTGTTAAATATGCGAAAATAAATGCCAGTGGAGTCTATTATGAGCCAAACCACGAAAAGTCTATATTGAGCTCTAATAGACTTTTTGCAGGCTTACAAAAATTGTATTCTTTGTATTAGCGATTATGGTGAGGTGCAAGATGGCACCCTCTGCAAATAAATCTTTTAGCGAGAACAGGTATATACCATTTTTAATTGAAGTTTTTCCTCATTATAATGAAGGGTAGATTAATTAATTAAATTAAATTAATTTGCGAGGATATATATATTCATACAAAACCCATGCGTTCCTTGCGATGTAAAGTTTCTCATAGTATGTGCCGTATATCATTTTCCATACCGTCCAGTAATACCCTGCTGGCCCATTACATCGTAACAACGTCGTTTTGGCATTGCTAGGACATCGTGTGCCTACCTGGTAGATCAAGTTGTTTCAGCATCATCAGCATAAATAATATAGGAGGAAAACAACAATAGCTTTCATCAGACACAGACAGTATTAGCTGAATGACTTTTTACATGTGTGCCTTCTGACGGATCTGTTTTTGTGACAAAAATATACAGTGGTCGAAAAAAGAAAAAAGAAATAATCACTATAGTGGAGAGATATTTGAGCATAGCTTCAGCCTACAAAAATCACTCCTACACAGTGATTATTTGTTCTTATTGCGAGTATATTACATAGACATACCTGTTCAAAGTAGTGTGCCCATCTGAAAGCCCTTTGAAATGCTTCATGATCCCATTTTTGTACAGCAGATGTTCTTGACATACCAAGTATATTAATAAACAACTCTGTATTTTTAACTATATCATTCATTTTGAATTCTAAAAGTAAGTTATGATAGTTCATGGGCAATTTTTGCAACATACAATTTTAAAATGATATTACATTACATGGTAATATGGTAAGCCTAAATATAACTGCCAGGCAATACCTGTGGAGTCGAGTGTCACTATGCTAAAAAATTTAGGCCCTACCCCCGGGGGGTCAAAAGATTTTTTGTACTTAGGGGGTGAGAGGGGGGGTCGCCATAAAGGGATAGAGGGGTTCGAAATTTTTAAGTTTTAGGTGGGGTTTGACCTATATATAGGGGGATATTTTTCAAGGGGGGTCACTATGCCAGAAGTTAAATTCAGGCTTGATATGGTAGTAGCCAGATCTAGCATTTCTCATTTCCTTGACAGCAAACACCCACACAGGCAGTTCTTTAAGACAAATGACATTAAATGGCATTGCATTTTATATACTAGTGATATTTAAATTTGTAAAAGACCGTCAGTGATTGATTTTCCTCCTTTGGAATAGCTTTAGGTCGTTAAATCTGTTACCATCTTCCCCTATACTATTTAAATAATATTTCCTGCAGAGCCCTTACAAGATTTGTAGAGTTAGAATTAGGGTTTGGGATCTTAGGGCTAGCCTAAGAGTTGCGTTGAGGGTAGGGCTATGATTTACGGGGGTGAGGGGGGAGCGAGGGAAAGAAGCCTGAAGAAATATTAGAAAGATAAGAAGATAGATAATTTTATCAATGCAGTGAATTAATTACAGTACAAGCAACCTCTGTGTGACAATAAAACTATCAATCAGTAAAGAAAAACTCTACTACGAGAAAAGTTCAGACAACGGTGATGGTTATGAAGCATCAACAAAATATTATTTTTTTGGTCGCTTAGGGAAGGGGGTGTGAGGGGGTATCACTGGGGGCCATTAAATTTCTGAAAAATAGTAAGAAAATCTCTCAAAACTCATATCGCATCCAATTCGTTTAAATTGAAAAGTGTTATCTTGCCACGTAGAAAAAGTCCATTGAATTTAGCTACACCCGTGCACTCCAGCCACAAACGTCCGCCATGGGACGTTTTCTGTGGCAATTTGGAGTACATGACAGTGTCTGGTGTCCCCTCTTTAATGTTTTGCATGCAGGTAAACCATTTCAGCGGGACACTTCCACAACCAAGGGTCTATTTCTTTCATCAATCCGAGCTAGCTCCGATCAACCCAGATTGATCATTCTCTATTTCATTCATCCGAAT
>JAULBZ010006981.1:0-11896 GCA_032360805.1 Neoturris breviconis | reverse complement strand
TTTTACCTACAAGTCCCATTATTTACTGATTAGCTCTTGAATGTTATCTCTTGAAGTATTTTGGATTGCCTTAAATTTAGTTATAAGATTTCTAGACTAATTAATAACTAGACAAGATTTGTGTGGACATTGTTACTGACCAGCTTCTATAGAAACACATTTAAAATGTTCAAAACTGATCTCATACTTGAGCATTATTGTTCCATAGTTGGACATACTTCTATTTTCTTTTTTTAAGAACATACAAACATGTATGTATTAAACCTTTGAAAAATGTCAATCTCGCACCGAGGGAGCCTTGCCTTCTTGACGAAAATGATAAAAAGGACTCCAGTTCTTGTAATTTTTCAAAAGATAAGGGCATTGAGAACAAGATTGTCGTCGTAAAAGCCTACCATTGTTAGGTAGCTCCACTTGTAGATAGGAATACTGTGACTATAAATATAAATATTTAACAAGTGAAGAACTCTTTATCAAATATCGTTTTAGCGAGGTTAATTTGGATATAGTAAGCCTTCACCTAAAGCTATCTCCACTTTTAAAAATACTTCAACCAAATTACTTCTTAAACGCCACAAATATCTACCTTTGTATAGGTCGATTTTGGGAAAACATGCTAAAAAGTGGGTACAATGTACCACACCCCAATAACTTCAGAATTACTGCTACGTTTTACTTGAAACTTGATCAAAATATACCCCAGGCTCTCTACTATCCGCAAATATAATAAAAAATTGCATACATCATCATTTCATTCAGAATGTCTGTGTCCAACCACAGTACGAGTGACACCTGACTTAAAAGGCGAAAATGGTATGAATGATTTATCAACTATTACCCGATAAAAAGTCGTTGTAATGCCTAATTAATACCTAAATTACTATTTAATTTTTAAAAAAATGAAAATTTCCGATCCCGAAGGTCAAAAGTGGTTCTCACTGCATGAAATCTTAACTTTCCTCATTTCCCCCCTCAATTTCCTCGCATTTCTACACATTTCCTCATATTTTTGTTAGAAATTAATTAATTCACATTTCCACATATGGAAATGTGAGGAAAGTTGAACTTTCCGCATGTATGGAAATGCGTGAAAATTTGAATTTTCCACATTAACGGAAAGTTGATATTTTCACATTTATGAAAATGCGTGAAAATTTGTAATTTTCACACTAATGGAAAGTTGATAATTCCGCATGTATGGAAATGCGTGGAAATTTAATATTTTCATAATAATGGGAAAGTTGAAATTTCCGCATGCTAGTGGTCATACATCGCCCTAAAGTCATCCACTGGACGTCGTCATCAGGTTCCTACTTCTGTGTTAAAAATAAGACTTCCAACGGACGTTCAAATCCGGACCAAAACAAATTAAAATATAATGGACTTGTACAGACATTGCATGTCTGTAGTAGTTTTATAAGCAACAACTGAATAAAATTTGTACTATCCATGAACATTATCCAGGTATAAAATATTTTTGATCGAGTAAATGTTAACAAAAATGAAACTAACAATATATATGGGCGTATGCTGGAAGTTGAACAGAGAAACAAGCAATTATCGCATAACTTCGTTACGATCTTCGTGCTCGGTCTTCCAGGCGCTTATAGTACAATGTCGAAGAGAGAAGATGACCTAGGAACGAGGTTGCCGAGAGATGTCGCCTGGTAGTGATCTGTCAAAAAATTAAATGTATTAATTCATAGATTGGTCTACATATTTGACGATGTTTCAACAGCAATAATGTAAATAATAATATCAATAAAATAATGTTGTTTAATTATCAGAATTTTCTCTACTTTCTTCAGGAGGGCCACCAAGTTCTCTACTTTCTTCAGTGTCACCAATTTCTTCACGTCCCTTAGTCACCATTTTCTAAAAGATAAAGTAATATCTAGATATATTCTGTTCTTTGAAAGTTTAGATTTAGATGAAGAAAATAGAAAATGCTAGTGTTTTGATGTTCATCTAATGTCATGTGTGACTGGAAAATCTTTATTGGTTAGATTCATAACGTATCCTAAGTGAATACAACTTATACTATTTTCATGACAACCAATTTAAACAAAAAGCTCCTAAATCAATGATCCAGCTGTGAATTGGTTTCATCTTACCGAATACACCAAACCATTGCAAGCTTTTTGATCGCAATACATAATGTAAAGTTTTATTTTTGTCAAACTGTGTTCCAACGTTGATAAAACCAGATAATACGGTGCCAGCAATAACTTTTATATTTATATAATTTTTATATTTTACAAGATGATAAAGTTGTAAGGATCTATGAACTATTATTACTCGAAAATATATACACTTCTTTTATAAGCAATCATTTCATAAACAGCCAGTACTCACACAGTAAATAGATCAGCCCTTTTTAGTAGGTTAAGCAGCTTTTAGTATAATCATAAGCAACTTCATATTAATTTGTTATTTTTTAACAAACTTATCTATAATATAATTTTTACCTGTTTATAAAGCCCTATAATCTAAGCGTTTTCCAAAAGAGAATATATATATAAAAACATTTAGCAACTGTTAAGCAACTGTTGGTACTGAAATTTCGATTTATTATAAGTAGCTTTTAATACTGGGTCCAGACTTCTGTTGCTTATAAAAATAAATAAATGTAATGTTACTCACTGCATGGAGAGCACTGACATGTATGAATGACTTCCAACTTTCTTTTAATTAATTTTGTCTTATTTTTCGGACAAAATAGAGTAATATGAAGTATTATCGTAAAAGAAACTTTCGGTCGACAACTGCTACACTCTTCCTTTGTGTCTTTAGTTCCTTTAATAAAGGGTATATAGGTAGAAGAGCAACTACCATAACAGTAAGGTATTCCCATAGTTGTAGAACAATTTTGATCAGTGAATGTGTGATTATAGAATTTCTTATGACAACTCCCAGCAACCTTGGAAGCGTTATTTGATGGGCTGGGAGTTGATTCTTTTAATCCTTTAAATGCATCAAAACTGTTTGCATCCTTCGATGTCGACCCTCCGTTTGCATTGCATAGTGAGATAATTGATCCCACGATAACAACAACTAGCATACCATCCATCTTGTGATCTTATATTATTTCTATAATAAGAGATGGTAATAATGGTCACAGTGTTACAACAATTCAAGCAATATGAACATAAAAATTTTCCAAGCTACAAGTACCTTCAAACAATTTGTAAAATTTATAGAAAATATGTGGCGTTCTACCGAGCGTTCAGTAACCAGTTAATTTGGATCACTGAGTAACCAGATAAAATATAATTAACGATGCGAGAATTGAATCAAAATCAACGGTTTCCATTGATCTGACTGAACCTGCACAAAATAAAAATAATAGTTTTGTTAAAATCTATATAAATATTGTGCCGTTCTATTGAGCGCTTATTGATCAATTTGTTTGCATCACTGATTACAAGATTAAGGATCCATGAATTCAATCAAAATCAACGACCTGATTGAGTCTAAGTACTTAAGATCAGGGAACTCGATAAAAAACCATTGATCTCCATCGAACGCACTGACACTGTAAAGAATATTACTCACATATGGTGTACTCAATAAATTTCAATATGAGAAATGAACCAAATTCTTCCGATAAACTTTTGCTTGTACCAATTATACATTACCAGTAGTGATATATTTTTGATTTACTTGTAAAGCCGACAGAAGGCATTCCAAAAAAGCATCGCTAGTGATTTTGCAAAAACTACAAGGAAGAAATACTGCCTTATGATAAGATAAAAGATAAAACTAAGGATCATTGGATTTAATAAAAACTAACTTGAGATAATATCATTATTTTTGGTGGATTCGTAGGATCAAAAAAGAACTGCTGTATTCCCATAGCCCTTGTTATTAAGGATGTCTTAAAAGATAGGTTAATTCGGTTACATATAACTAGTAGGGATATATTTATGATTGAATTGTAAAGCCGACAAAAGCCTCCATCAAATAACTTTTTAGTATTGTAATCTACAATGATTTACAAGGAAGTAAGATTGCCTATTGATAAGTTTAAAGAATTAAGGATCAGTGATTTCAATAAAAATAAACGGTTTCCTCTTTGAGATTGTACAGAATAACAGTAGTAAATAATACAAGCCTAAAAATTCATGAGATATTAAAGATCAGTGAATTCAATGCAAAAACAATGTTTTCGATTGACCTCACTGTGTCTGTTACAAAATAAAAATATTTGATTCTTAAAAATTTGTAACCACTGAAACCTAGTGAAATCAATGCAAATTAGAATTTGGTATCAAAAATCCGACCAACGACTTTCCAAAATCAATTATAACACAAACTTGAATATTAACCATTTGCTGTGTATTTGTTTGAATAAAGCTGGTTCCAATTGTTTAACTGCACCACAATATAAAAGGTAAAAGCTTAGTCACATGTATATACACAGAATATGTGCATACAGACTACATATGACCTACTTAAATAGACACAGTGGACAAAGAAATGTTCAAAGTCCACCGTCAAGACGCTAGAACAACGTTTTCAAAGTTGTTCTAGTGTCTTTACTGCTCACCATGTATTTTATTTGGCTTGGTCGGAAGACCATATCTACATAAGCTGTTCATAATACTTAATATTTCATGCTTTTACCAAATGCAATTTATACCCTTTTTGCCCGAGTGGAATATATAGAAAAATCTTTGGTCAGTCTTTCCAAAATATCACCTCACATGGTGATATACCAATTTCAAAATGGTGCAGTAGCACAACATGGTCTACTTCGAAAAGCGGAATGTCAATACTGCTGCTACGATGAACTTCTATTTTTGCATAAATCTGGAGTATATATCATTCACCCAGTAACTTACCTTAAAGATATTAAATTTTGTGGGTATTAAATTTCGCGTTTTTTTGAAAATTTATTTTTACCTGAAGTGGGTCAATTTATGATGTCATCCAAAGGATAATGACGTCATCACTTCCAGAAGGTTACTTTTTTAAAAAGCTAAAAGATCAGGTAATATAACTGGCGAGTTTCAAGCGTATTGTTACAGAGATAGTCCTTATTATAAATGAGTGCACAATTGCTCTTCTACAGAAATACATAAAAAAGATCAATAACTAAATTGTCCTAACATAATAGCAATTTTGTTTCCTATTTGGGCGTGATATTTGGGCGTGATATTTGGGCGTGATATTTGAGCGGGAAGAACATACCAACTTTATTTCGAACAATTCTGAAAGATTTATGACGTCATCAAAAAAAGATGACTTCTAACATTTTACTTTTTTTGCAAGCCAATGGACCAGGTAATATACCTGAAGAATTTCAAGGCATAAAAGTGTATTTTTACAGAGATAGGGCCCAGAATATTCCCCCAGCCACATTGACCCTGGCCTCATCAACGTAGAGGCCAAAAAAGCCTAAGTGAAATATGCAATTGCCCTTTTCCGGTTGATTAGGATAAACATTCAAATGGCGTATCAAAAACAATAATTTTCCGATTCCAATTATATATTTACTGCGTAGAAAACTTGTATAGACGAGCAATACAGAGTGAATTATAGCAACGGACTAGGATTCACTCCGTAATCGCGGGCAATTTAACGGCAGACAACACAGTTGTATCACTTTCTGGGAATCATCCCTGAAGCTATTTATTAGTATATTGGGTTTTGTACAACAAAAAGAAAATCTGTGAAAAACATTATTCGTAAATTATTGTTTAATTATTAGCACAGAGAGCAGCTACATGAGTTAATGAGTTGCACCATTTTCATACGTATCCGTTTATTCTTTCCCTTCATGCACGATAACTTAACTATACCCCAATGAAAGTCTTTCGGTTTACAACGATTACAATATACCAATGCGCCTTGATATTCTTTATTTCTGGGAAGATATATCGAACTGCAATATCCCAAACAATAAGGTATTTCAATGGTTTTTGGTGAACAATTTTGATGAGTTATTGTTACATTGTAAAGTTGCAATTTACAATACCCAGCATTAGATTCTTCTTTTGTCATAACTTTTGTACCATTTCCATTTCCATTGGTTGGTTTTTTTAACTTGCGTGATGTATCACTGGACGTTGGCAAGCTGTTTCCATTGTATATTGAGATGATTGCTCCAAGGACAACAATAGTAACATACATCACCAGTTTTTATACATCCTATAAACCCAAATTGGTAAAACTTAGAAATTAGTTTTCGACATTATCAATGTGAAAAAGTGTGTTAGGTCAATGATCTTGCAATGGGTTGTAAGATCATTGACTCGGCTTTCTGCTATCCATAAATGTAACGAAAAGTCATCATTTCATGCAGAAGAAGTATCCAACCGCAGTATCCGTGAAAACCTGACTTGGATGGCTAAAATGAAAATTTAGCTAGAATATTTAATTATATTGTTGTATTTGCTAATTAGGAATCTTTTATCAAGTATTACATAATAAAAAGCCTCTGTAATGCCTTGTAGACCAAAACAATACTGAATTATGGCGAATGATCTTCTAATTAAATCTTTGTCATCTTCAGTTTTGATAAAAAAAATCCTGCTATATTAAACAAGTTTTACGATTTATTGGGGACTATTAGAGTCGATCTTTTTAGAGTTGTTTATCTTGGGTTATCTACATCTGTCACGCATGCCATCGTCGTTTACATTTATGGATCAAAATCGATTTAGTAACTATCTCTTCTTGTTTTAATAAAACCGGTAGAAATTTGAAAGCAAGGATTTCTGATCACTTAGTCATTTGCTTTCCAATAGATAAACATCTGGGGAAAGTGTAGACAAAAAAGTAAAGGATCAGTTACTCTGTGGGACCTTTTCCTAGATAATGTTAGTGCCATTGGATCCGCACTCTGTTGAATTTAGTTTTAATTCACAAAAAATATGATTTATGGTGACGTCATAATTTGGCCCAAAAATTGATAAAAGAAATATAAAAGTATATTCAAGTTTACGGAGTCGGGGTGGGGACCCTATGTTACAGTTGAAACCTGCCAAACTTGGTGTGAATATACCAATTAACCGATGCTGAATCAACATATGAGTCTTAATGAGTTGTTACTGTTTAAAGTGAACCCACGACCATATCTACATTCAAATACCAATTGCTATCAGCATTATTCCATATTTCCTCATCAACACACTCTGCCGGAAACGTCACTAAGTCAAAGGACTGTGGCATTGCAAACAATATATTTAAATGTTACAAAATTCCCACTAACTTCAAAATACTTTTGCAAAAATAGTTCAGAAATCAATGCAATAATATATCTTACCAATGGTTATGCTTCTACAGTACCATACCCTTGTGATGCTAGCTTGGAACTGATTGCAAATACATATTATTATTTAATATATCGATTATATCAGACATAATAAATTTTTGTTTTGTTTTTGTTATGTTCGATTATATTTTATTTTAGAAAAAAGCTTTCTTTACTAATAACTTTTTAATATTGGATGACGCATTTCTAGCTTGGTGTGATCAAAACACATAAAGCATTAATTGCATTCTTACTGTATTTAATACATTTAATAATACTTCTTCCATTGAATATGTCTGAAAGGAGAAATATGAAGTATAATCCATCATTAATAATCCCTGATTAGAACTATGCTCAATCTCATTAAAGCCAGAAATACTATTTTAAAATCTATCTATTACTAGTTTTGTATATGTAACCTTCCATAACAATGAATTGCACGCTCATTGACATAACACTCTTCATTGTAGATTAATTTCTCTCAAATTTATTGATTTTAACTACTTTTAAGCTGCTAAAATATCTGCTTTTTGAAACGAATTTTAGAGATGGCTCCTTACCTTTTAGGATAAAATAATTACATATTATTTATGTTGATTGCATTGTGAGATTGTACAGACAGTAATTGAAATTCCAAAGTGTCACATAAAGTATTTGTCCATACATTGATCGTATTGTGGACTGTGAATTTTCAATTATGCTTTCCGAGATGTTTGTGATATATTCCGTAATCTTTTACATTATGCAAATTACATGCTGCATGTGGAGAACTATCAATTAAATATCTAAATATCTTGCATTGTACATACTAATCCTTTACACAAGTCTTAGATTTAAAATATTCAATTACCCAATGGATGGAAAATTATTCAAAGTTAACAGTAAAAATGTTTAACAACTAATGGACGTTGTACTTGCGTCTTTAACGAAGACTTTGAACATGTTTTTGTCCACCAGTTCGAAAGTTAAGCGAAAATCAATAAGAAAAATCCATCACATTATATTTGCCTTTTGTAGAGTCATAATCTTCCCTAACTATGTGGTTAGGACATTCTGGTCTATAAAGCTCGGGACCGCCCTAATATTTTTTCTACTGCAAAAAAGATTATATGAATAAAAGCATGTACGTTATAATTTTTTACATTTGTAAGTAATACAAAGAAGTAATTCTATGTATAAAACTTATAGTATGATTCATCATTATTCATCATGGTTTGTTTGACCAGATATCCATTACTTTTTGTACTACGTCATACGAATCGAAATAGGTCAATCTTGATGATATTTAGACCCTCACACATCTTCAAATTAAAAACATTCCCGAGGCTTCGTCCCTGACCCCACTTCGGGAGCTTACAACACTCCTGGAAATTCGTATTAACAGCACTATCCCTTTAACTTTTGATCTAAATATGCTAGAAAGCTAGAAAGTCTAAAATGTGCTTTCGATTTATATAAAAATAATTCACAAAAAAGTCAATATTTTGTTGACGTCAGCATTTTTTATTCAAAGGACAAGGATTTCTTTATATTTCCTCCTATGACAAATAGTTTGTGTAAAACACTGAAATCGCTTGCAATAAATGATAGTTACTGTCTATAAAACAGTTTTTTACATTTAGTAATTAGTAATATTTGGAAAATTACAAGCCAAAAAAATTCGCCCATATTTTTTGCACCCTTGACTCCAAAATAATGGCGTTGTTACTCACTTTTTGCATTAAAATTTCGTGTAAAATTTTAATTTTCCAAACAGTAACTAAATTATAGATGCTGGCTTAAGACTTTTAATTAATTAACTTGATTATTTGGAAATTATGGATAAAAATCAAACAGGTAGGACCTTCTTCTTTCCATTATGAGGTTCTTCTTTCCATTATGAGGTTTTCAAATAAACCTAGGAATTGTTCCAACAAAGTTTAATATATTGTTGGCTCTATTAACCCCATTTCTACCGGACTTTTTAGGACTCTGAGATGTGTCCTCTCTATAACTTTTGAAAGAATTTTTTTTTTTTTTTTGACGGCACTCTATCGAAAAAATGTTTACGTCAGCGTAATTATGTTAGTAATAGTCTGTTTTTTGCATGAAAAAGTTCCAAATAAATGGGTGGAGGGTTACCACCTGTCAAAAATTTTGTTTCTAAGGAAAAACTATTCCTAGGTACAAAAAATGTTTGAAAAGTGTTTCTAGATAAATTAAGGAAATGTCCTAAAATTTCTAGTCGTATAAGCCATTCATTCAAAAGTTCAAAAAGTACAGCAGGGGGGTTAACTTGCTTGAGTTGAAACAACCCCCCTTCCCCAGTAGGAATAGGGTTAACTAATTCATTGTGTTTTGTGTGATTAATCGCTCGTGTACTTGTTGGCTTATACGGTCAATATAAATAATTACTAGTTAGTGACGCGACGTGACGTGTATTATGTCAGATCCTCTATGTTAACAATTTCATTAACTACGCTCTGTCGTAACGGTGTTTCCATTTTAGGAATGACCTGTGAACGAGGACGTACGAGATGGTAAAACATCGTTTTGACTTTCCTGAAAGTTGCTGTGATAATCTCATTTTTTTACTATGTAAAAATAGGGATATATCTTGATAGCAGTAAATTCAGCAGTAAAATGTTACATCTTTTGCTGTGCATACCTAACGTACAAAAGACGTTGTCTTGACATTTTTAGGAGGTCAAAACAACGTCTTTCTAACGTTGCTAAAACAACACATGCATACAGGGTATATTCAAAAAATGATTATTTCTATTAACCCTTCGTTATTGTTAGTGTGGTGTGGAACCCCTGACTTTTTAAATTTTGCTGTGAAAGTAACATAACACACTTTAAAAATCTGTATCATACTTTTATGACTTTTTGCCCCCTGAATATTCTAATACCGTTCCATGAATTAACAATTTTCCGGGGATAACTCACCATACCAACGAAGGGTTAACAATGTATGGAAGATAATTATAAAGATAATAACTGCTAATTATTTTTAGAATGTACTCACTAATTGCTGTGCTAGACATTGCGGTTGTTCAATGCTAATTTTAGATATCTGTTTTCATTAAGGCACAAATTCTTCACATGTTTATGTCCCACGCAGGTCATAGGTCAGGAATACATACCAAAATAAAAAAAACAAGAGCGATATTATTCGGCTCAGTACGCTAGAAGTGCTGGACTTCACATGCGTTTCACAACCTTTTACGATTTCACAAAGATGTGGAAACATTCGAACCAGCTAAGAATGATCGAGTAGTAAGATGCTTTTTGATAGATTAAACACTTACCACAATACAGCGTCAAAATTATATAAACAGTTAGTTGGGAATTGATTATAGTTAGAACGCATAACTATGTATGGAAAAACGCATTCAGAATACGTTTCTGTATTAAATAACCTTTCAAGATATCAGTGAAAGATCTTATGATGGCATCTTTTCCTTAACCATATTCAGAATGGATTTTTTTGGGGCTCTGAATTGATGGAGGGGAGGGCACAAAGTTAGTCCAACACATAAACAACATCGTTACTTATGATGACGTTATCATGGCCAAACAGCAGGTGCAAAAAAAAAAAAAAAAGTGCAAAAAATTGTGGTCACCAAATTTTGTCAGAATGTTTTTCAAGCAAAAATAATAAGAAAAAATTAAAAATTAACAAAAAAACTACCCAATGTGCCCAAAATTGGTTGCTAAGAGAAAATTATCCTTAGTGAATAATAAAATAAATAATAATAAATAAATAATAAATATAAAATATAAGAAAAATAATTATTTTGAAATTGATTCTAGATAAATTATAGGGGTTATCCCCTGCCCTGAATAGAGTTAACCCTATTAGGGCATTTTAGTGTTCTGTAAGTATAGGGGAGGGCGAGATTTGCCCCCCTGCATATCTTCTGATACGTTAATACAATATGTATAAACCTTCGACAAGTTCTACTAAGTTCAACTGAACATTTTAGTGCAAAAATCTTTCTGCTGACGTAATATTTTTTGCTGGCGTCATCAAACTTTATTTGTTAAAAGTTTGGTTACTAAGGAAAAATGATCCCTAGTTACCAAATATTTTTGTTTCAAAATAACCACAAATAAATTTTAGGAAAAGTCAAGAGATTTCTGATCAGTCGGACAAATAAAAAGAGTTATTGCATGAAAGGGTTAATAAAGGGGTAATCTTCAATGATTTATTCTGACGTAAGGGATAATGATACACGTTTTTTATATAAGAAACTCGTTTATAAGAAACCTTCAACTTAGATCCATAAATATTAAGAGATTCTTAGAAGTACAAATATTTTATTAGTTTTAGGATAAGAAACGTTCCTCTTATCTTATGTGAGCGAATTCATTACGCTAGACTTCTTGCTTATCTCCTAACCAGAATTACACACGTAACGAACTTTTATCAAATGAAATGTGTTCTAAAATTGCACTTCATGTAGTTGGGTTCTTTTCATACTTGGACAGTTTACAGTTTGTGACATCCTGAGAAAGTTTAAGGCCTAATGACAGCCATACTAAACAAGTTTTTTCGTGAATACTAAAATAATTATAGGATGGCAAAAAGTAACGGGAGGCTTCGTTAACCCTATTATATATAGGGGTGGGGGAGGGGGCCACGCTGGGGGGGGG
>JAULBZ010006980.1:0-11899 GCA_032360805.1 Neoturris breviconis | reverse complement strand
CAGCCAACTTGGCTGAAAATATTCTGAAAAATCTCTCCTCCACAGTGATGACCGGCTGTTATTTCGAGCCCTGTCATGATATATGCTACACCAGCTAGTCAATAGAGAGGGAGATTGGACACCTTTAGAACAAGTGGCAAATTAATTAATTCAAACATAAACAGTAAAGTAACCTAACAACAAAATAAAAGCAAGTTTCAACATATTAAGCTTAAAAAGTAACCCGGTGGTTCAGTTTATCCACACATGTTTTTTAGGCAAACTATGCAGTCGTCGAAATAAGAGTAAATATATAATCACTGTGGCAGAGTGATTTTAGCTTCAGGCAACAAATCCTGAAGCTATGCTCACAAATCTCTCCTCCACAGTGATAATTTACTCATATTTCAAAAAAATGCAATGGTCGAAATAAGAGTAAATAATCACTGTGAAGGAGTGCTTTTTGAACATAGCCTAAAGTTATGCTCAAAAATCTCTCCTCCACAATGATTATTTACTCTTACTTCAACCACTGCTACGCGCTGTATTATTATCCTCAATACTACTTAACAAGGCTAAATATGTTGAAGAGCTCGCGTAAAAAGCACATAAAAAAGTCAAAACCAGTAGATATGATCTGAGAGGAAGAGTGTTTTGTCAATGAACTAGCTTTTTTTTCCCGAAGAAACTAATCAATTGCAAACATATTGACTCAGGGCTCTCCACCACAGATAAACCATGGAATAATATGGTACCAGTGGAAGAGAGTTCTGAGTCAACAATCATGAAATTGATTACTCCTACGGTAGAATCCAATCAACGAATTTAACACCCTCCCTTGAGTGTGTTAGATCAACATACTTGTAATTGATTGGTTTGTTCGGTACGAAGAAACCAATCCATTGCAAGACCGATGCCTAAGTACTCTCTGTAGATTTTATTTACTCTTATCTTGACTACTGAAATCTAAATTATGAAGCACAACGTTGCATTATTAACTGGACTTTCTTCTTCATCTCTCCACTATCTGATGAATCTGATTCAGTGACTGACTGCATATGACACGATTCGAGTACTGTAGGGCTTGGATTCATCGCTTCTCTTCTTTGGTTCACCATAGATTTCAATTGATCCCATTTCGCCAAACGTTCAACATCCTCACCGCTTCCAGCCGAAGCGTTTCTCGACGAATTTGATGAACTTGGTGTAGCAAAGTTACGTTTTAGTGTGTTTACACGATTCAGATATGCGCATGCTTCCTCCAAAGATTTCATTGGTTCAAAAATCACCGGTTCATCATCTTCAGATACTTCCATACCGGTCATTGCTGTGAGTGTTTCTTCAGATGATTTGCCATCAGCGGACCTGGTATCTTGTGACACATTCAAACTAACTGCATTTAAAGAACCCTGTGGAGAAGAATTTGTAATCAAAGGCTCCAAATCACCCGACGTTACCGGTGTCATTTCAGCTTGTGTCGTTTCATTGTCATGGATAATAGGATCAGTATCGGCATAGCTACTACCTGTTTCCTCCTGTTTTGTGTACGCTTCCATTTCTTCAGCGGTCATCTTGTTCCATAATTCTGGAATATAACCGGTTATACCAGCGATCGTGGATGTGATCATTCTTTGTGGTCTCTTGCGTTTGGGTGCAGTAGGCTAAGCAATAAGAAGTTTTTATTAAGAGATCATAGAGGACCAAACCTCAAAATAACGGTAAGGCATCACCTGCGAAGGAATGTTTTTGAGTATAATTCGCAGCTGAAAACTGTAAAACATTAATTCCAACAATCTTGGAATCAATTGGTTTCTCATTAAAGAAATCAACTACCTATTGATAAGGAATCAACCCAAGTGGGTAAGAACCTGTTCAAAGTCTGTATTAACGAAGCTAGAACAACGTCATTCGACATTGTTCTAGCGTCTTTACTGCTGACTTGTCTACTGGGACTTTTTTGATAAGTTTAAAGAAACTAAATCTGATCACCAAAGCCTGAATATAACTGCCGGACATTCACCTGTGGAGGAGTGTTATTTGAGTATAGTGTTCAGCTTAAAAGCTGAAAACTATACTCAAAATACACTCCTCCACAAGTGATATCCGGCACTATATTCAGGCACCAAAAAAAAAAGTGACAAAGAAAGAAACAGCAAAGAAGGGTGTTAAAACAAAACTTGGAGCACTTTGCAAAACAAAATAATCCCTCCTCCACAGTGATCATAACATGGGCATATTTTAGTTTAAAATATAATCTGAACAAGAGAAAACACACCAAATTACTTAGCAAAAAATTTACCCAGTGGAGAAACATTTATTTAAAGTACTAAGTAAAAACCCTAAAATATCGTCTTTACTGTGGACTTTAAAACAAGATTTTTGCCCACCAGGTATTCTGATAGATCTAAACAATCCCAAAACCAGCGAATCCAGCTAAAGTAAGCCAGCAATGATGAGCATCATTTCAACGAGCTAGTAATTTATTGGCTTATTTAGCTAGAAGAAAACAATCAATTGCAAGAACGTTGACTCAGTACTGGTCATTAAGAATACATTTCCTATCTATGAACATATATTAAGTGTTAAGGTGGAGAAGTGTTAAAATAACTGTCGCACATCCCCGGTGGAGAAATGTTATTGAACAGAAAAATACTATGAGAACTCTCCAATACCTCATCTTTGTTTTCATCATTTTTAGCATGATATTCAAGATGTCTGCGTAACAAATGCTATAAAAGAAAGAATAAAATGGATTAACTACTTTTTTCATTACAGCACAATATTTCACACAGCAGAGAAATGTGAGAATGTTCAAACTAGGAGACATATTATAAATGCTACACTATCAGGTCAGGTTTTAAAGCAACGATTTCCTCCAATCAAGATAAAGACTTGAGTAATATTAGAAATTGACAAAAAATGGTTTCTATTGGGAAAGCCTGAAATTAACTGCCAAACATCACCTGAGAAGGAGTGTTTTTAAAAACACTCGTCCACAGTTAATGTCCGACAGTTATATTCAGACTTGAAAATAACATACCTGAAAGTGAAAAGATTTTTTACAGTATGATTTTGGACATACAAATGGACGAATATTCTGGTGGTAACTCTGCACATGTACTCTCAGATTTGATTGCTAGAGTAGAGAAGAATTAGGGCTCAAGCTTGAATCTTACTGCCGGATGTCATCCGTGGAGGAGTATTTTTTTAGTACAGTTTTCAGCTTTACAAAGCACTCCTCCACAGGTGATGTCAGTTATATTCAGGCTTGCGGTTAACTTAAATCAGTGCTTGGAATGAAAATAAGCTGCAAAGCTGAAAACTCTATTCAAAAACACTCCTCCACAGGTGATATACAACAGTTACTTTAAGGCTTTTTTTTACCTCAGCATGGCTTAATATTTTAGGGGTAATGTTGGGAAATAATACAAATATCTCACAATTAACCCCAGATTTATGAAACACACCTATAGAAGATATTAAAATACCACAGGTTACTTCTTTGGCTTGGTAAATTTCAGTGGCATCACTTTTTTTGAAATGCAAATCCATTTAGTACCATTCTAATGGTATTCAATAACTCCAGAAAATATTTGTCACATGTATAAACTGTGAAAAAGTGTTTTTGGAGGAATTTACAGTTTTGCAGCTGAAAAAATACTCAAAAACAATCCTTCATAGATAAAGTCCATCCTTAGACTTGCTATTTCAGAAAATATACTTCATAGCAAGAGTTTGAATTAACGGTTCGTACTCCGCAATTTGCGAACCATATGGCAAAATCAGTTCAAAACTGCAACACAGTTTTTCCCATTAAAGGGCAAAATTGCGAAGTGGAATTTATCGATTTCACTTATTTTATGATAAAAGAATAGGCTAACAAATATTGAACAAGAGTTATAAAGTTTATCAGATCAGTCTGTCGTCGTATTTCTTAACCAACACAGTGACTGCTACACCACTACAATAATCTACTTTAAGGGGATTAATGTTCGCTGGGATTAAAGTTCGCGGTTCAGCCTATCCGCAAAATTCAAACATTTCGCGGGGATTTAATTTTGTGGATGGTCCAAAATGTAATTTTTTGCGGAGATTTAATTTCGCGAATTGATCTGAAGTGTAAATTTTCGCGGAGATTTAATTTCGCGAATCAGAATGTTCAAAGAATTTTTCGGGAAAATTGGGAAGAGGAAAGCCAAAAATATTGGTGTTTTCAACAGATCTTCTAAAAAACAGATGTTAACTATAATCCTGGCTCGTCATCAAAAGCGTCAAATGCATTTTGAGAGAAATCACATTCGTTTTCTTCTTCCCATTCTGACTCGCTTTCAGACTGATCTTCTTGCATTGGTGTGTATGCAAGTTTGGAAGAACAACTCAATACGAACCCTTTGTCATAAATATTTTTGATTTGATGACAACATTGGTAACAGTCGTTTTGTGGTCTGTAAAATATACAACCTGGTCTGTATTTTTCAATGTTTTTGTATATTTCATTTAGTATTTCAATGATTAACACATACCTGTCCAAAAGTTAGCCTAACAACATCAGAGATCATTTTAACGAAATTTTATATTTTCAAAAAAATTACCCCGCTGTTCAGAATTAAGTTATTCCTGAAAAAATAACGTAAAAATTCCACGCATAATTTAATGGTCAAAATCCTTGATAAAAGTTAGTAAAAGTCACCAAATTTCCACACCATACCATTAATAGAAAAAGGATTATCACCAAATGAAACCAGTGTTAATAGGTTTAAGGTGGATTTCCACTAGGCAAAATCGACATTGTTATAGCGTCTTTATTGTGAACTTTGGATAAGTTATTGCACACTGAGTCTTTTATTCTTGTTTACATTTTACTTCAAAGATTAATCAACGGAATGGAAACGGAACGAAAAATGCGCATGTATAGAAAGAAAATATATATTTTTGTTCTGCGGAAACTTTTCTGATGTGAAAAACGGCCTTTAAGGCCCAATTCCACTCAAGAAAATTTTAATTTTTCTGGCTGGAAAAGTTAACTTAATTGTTTCATTTTTATTTCTAGTAGAAATTTTCTTGAATGGAAATGGGCCTTTAACCTCTCGTTTAAATTTGGCAGGTAAGTCACATGCACCCTTTCTGAATAAAAGATTAAAATGTTAGTAAATTGTATTGATGTCATGTCTAGACAGGATATAAAGTAAAGCAGAAACAGATTAAGCTACCGAAGCACGTTCATCACACATTTTTGTAATAAAGATTTGATTTTATTCAAGAAAATTATTTTATTTTGTCTTGTGTTTTACCAACCAAAACATGTGTAATTTTTAAAGCATTTATTAGATGATTGTGTGTACACTCATCCGTAAGTCATTCTTTGAATGAATTTCCAATTCCCTACAATGTGCTTCTGCTGAATTGCAGACCCAGCATGGTGCATTTCCACCAGCAGTACCTATGTAATAAACCCGACAGGTTTGGCTCCGACTGGCCTTTTAGCTATATAGGTATATCAAGTCCACGGAGACATTCAGGTTCCGTCAGATCGATCGGTTGCACTAGATGCGTCTGGGCTTTGAATGTAGGCATGTGGAAAAGGAATTGAGCAAAAGTGCACGAACAAAAGTTTGTTGTAAAATGCTTTACGATCAATATATTCTAAGCTTTATACGCATGTTTATAAGATCGCAAAACAGCAAAATTTGCATCGTTAAATCGGCTAAGACACTTCGCCTGCAATAGGGATAATACTATGATAATACTATGAAGTTCGAACTCTGATAGCAAATGTCAGAAAAAGGTTACTGTGCTGTGATATAAGATGATTGAAGTTCACAAGTTGGATTACCTTTGTATAGAACCTGCCACAACCATCGTAGGTGCATTGGAAAACTTCTCTCTCTTCAGAATGGATTTTTAAATGAGCTTTCAACTAGAAAATAATAATAATAATAAATATTTTAAATACCAGGAATTATACCCACATTGTTTTAGTGTTTTTACTGCGGACTTTGAACAAGTTTTTGCCCACTGGATACAACCACAGAGTATGGGGTAATTCAAAAGCAACAGATACTGTAAGGGACATTGGACACATTAATAGTTAGTGAAATAAAAAGTACCAATCATCTTCTACAATAATAACAAACTTATAAATACCAACTAATAGTGGGCACCATAGAATTCTACAAAGGACTTACATTTGATCTCTCTGTGAACACTTTACCACATACATCACACTTTTTTTCTAAATGGATAAAGGTTAATGAAACACCAAAATAAAACAATAATTATTGAAGTAAGATTCGATTTCATATTGCTCAAAATGAGAACAAATAATCACTGTGCTCAAAAATCACTCCTTATTATTATTTCAAACTGAATCCAACATTGCTGAATATATTCCAATATTTTTTCATCCTCCTAAACAACCAAAGGTATGGTATTAAAAGTAGCCCATCAAAATAATTGGAAATTAAACCTAAGCACAAAACATTTACATACATACATTATACAGTACTTAAAATATGTTTTTATTAAGATGGAAAAGTTTCAGATCAAGTAAACAATTGGATTTAGAACCCCTTTTTCAATGTAAAATTATATCAGGTAACTGTGGAGTAAAGCCGTCACGATATAGAAAATTTCAATATTGATATCAAGAACTGAACTATCGATATAATCGCAATATCGTAAGGGTAAAAATGCTACGTTCGATATCGCGATATATCGATGTGAAATAACGATAAATCATATTTTTCAAAATTGAACATATATGTTGATGGAGGTTGTTTTTTCTTCGTGTCTAAATTCTGTATCTTTTTGAGGGATTAGAATGTACTGATTTTAAAGAATATATATTTTTTATTAAAATTGTTCTCCTTTTAAAACTTTATACACTTCATTTTTTAAACAAAGAACTTGTGCTTTCTATAAAACTGAAAAAAACGTTCTATGTATAGCACGGGTACCGAACTTCCTAACTCTGCTTTCTTGCTATAAGTTCGTATGTTTTCGTTTGAGTTTCGCATAGGCCCATAGGAAAGTGCTAAGCGTCTCCAGAGGTAATGTTGGATGAAAAATGAGAGTGCGATATTCGTGCTATTTCATGTAGATCATTCATCGATATCAACATCTTGCTGTCCAGCTGACAAAAAACTGTTCAAAGTCTGCAGAACAACGTTCATATGAAGGTTGTCTTATTTTGCTGACTTTGTCAACAAGTAACATATTAGTACATGAAGATAACAATCGATATCGTTGAAGGTTGTTCATATCGATATATTGATGGAATCGATTCTTGATATATCACATCGATATCTATCGTCTCACTTCTAATCGGTATTATCCCGATATCGTCCATATTGCGACAGTTTTACTGTGGAGAAGAGTAGTAAAATTTCATATCAAGGATAAACACACCCAAATTTACATGGCATTAGAATTCTGTGTCCTTAACTTTAAGGTTAAATAAACAATTGAAACACCTTTATCAAGGTAAAATTATATCAAGCCACTGTGGAGGAGAGTAGTGAGTAGTAATGTCAAACTATATAGGCTACTCAGACTATTAGAAAC
Organism: Neoturris breviconis; assembly: GCA_032360805.1. Classification (NCBI taxonomy): domain Eukaryota; kingdom Metazoa; phylum Cnidaria; class Hydrozoa; order Anthoathecata; family Pandeidae; genus Neoturris; species Neoturris breviconis. The sequence goes on along the minus strand of JAULBZ010006980.1, from coordinate 4,357 downwards.
CATGCATTTAATTTAAATTTATTTATAAAAGTTAATCCTAATATTTAAGTAAAAGTGGTTGTCATCATCTGTTTTTAAAATTATAAAGGAGAAAAGATAATGATATAGAAGATTACATATATTCATTAAAACAATTTATTCTTTTATTAAAAGAATTTTCCTCTGTTAAATTTTGTATTATTATTACATTTTTAATTAGCATTGGGGTAATTAATAATGTTATAAAACCAAGTTATACTCGTGATAGTAACTAATGTTTTATGACCCTAAAGTGGCTAACATTAATATTAATAGTTTTATTTAAAAATACATATAGGATGGTTTTTACTGCCTTATTAAAATTTTATTTAATAAATCCATTTTATATATAGTATGATTTTTACTAGCTGATGCCATTAAAGCTAAAAAAATAAAAAAGCACTAGAGAATAGAACAATGTGACAGAATAAATTTTCTTGATTATTCATTATCTTGTTATAAGATTCTTTTATTAAAGAAATCTTCCTCTGTTGAATTTTGTATTATTATATTTCTAATTTACATTGGGAATAATTAATAATGTTATAAAAACAAACTAACACTCTTAGTAGTATGTTTTACGGCCCTTTTAGAATGTCGCCACAAATGCTTGTACTGAATTTCAATATGCTAGCACTTTGGGAACATGGTCTATTAAGAAAAGTAGGCCGATCCAGAGATGATGTTTGATAGCTATTTTAGGCTAGCGGTTCATCTATTTAATATGTAATAATGAATTAGTTAATATTTTTATACTGAGCTGGTACAGTCTATTACAGTAGTTCAAGTCTTCCAGGTAGCACAATGAATGCTGTTGGAGATAGAAATGGAATTGCAACACGCATTGCATATGTCAACATCAGCAAACAAAAACTTACATCAAGCCATTATAATTAGAAGGTTGCAACAAAATAACCTGAACATACCTTTATTTTTGCACTGTGCAGCATGTAGTCGACATTCTGACCACAATTGAAACTTCATAGAACAACCTGTCACTTGGCAACTATATCCTATTAAAACCAAACAAACATGAAAAGTAATATTTAAACCTACGTAGCAGAGAACAATATTTGATGGTCGTGAAGCATTTCAAGCAAATTTATGCAAACATTTTAGTAAAACTGAAAAGAACATCCCATCAGTTCTTGGTAAAGAAGGTGAAGTAAATTTCAGAAACTTTAAAGCAAAGCAAACCTTTTAATGCATGAACCTTCATATGGTGCCTCATCTTAGCGGGAACACGAAATATCAATCCACAACCAGGGAATTCACAGCTATCAATTAATTAGCAGAGCAAAATTAGTCAACAGCAATTGTAACGAGTTAGACGACTTCTTACTTATTAGCTACTAAGGGTATATGTGATTTATATACACAATTTCAGTGAATGTTACATCGGTCAGAAAGTATACCCAAATGTTAGGGCATTTTGGCATATTGCTAAAATATAGCTAAATATATATTTTTTAATGGATTTTTTAATGCTCACAATATCTGAACCTCCTTTCACCTAGATTTAGACATAACTTTAATTATATACACATATTTATCAATAGATTTTATATCGGACTGGTAAATACTTGTTCAATGTCTGCAGTAAAGATGCTAGAACAATGTTTTCAATGTTATTCTAGTGCCTTTACCGCTAACTTTGAACAAGTTTTTTGCCTATTGGTTGATTTAAATATAAAGATGAAAATAATGACAAAAAACTTTTACATACCAAACAGTTGATGTTTTGTGTTCCATAGATATGTGCTGCTGCAAAAGTTTGTTCTTCTTGAATTCTTTATCACATTTAGCACACTGAAAATGAAAGATGGAAAAAACTGAAAACAGGTATCTGAATTCACAACGTCATTCCTCTGTAGAGGAGCATCTTTGGAGACTAATTTGCAGCCAACATGCCGCAGGGGAATGCCGACGTGAATTCAGAGGCCTGTGAAAACCATTGTGTAATGTGCTTCAAATAATAACTTGGAGTCAATTTCTTATGGCGAATTTATACCTTGAATGATCCACAATGGGTTCGTTTGATATGTCTTTTCAGACTCCATTCATTGCAACTTGCAAATTCACATCCTTCATATTCACATCTAATGGTATGAAAATAAAAAAGTTATAAAGAAGTATAACATGATCTAAACAAATAGTACCACATTCAGGAGAATGTAAACATTGAATTGGTTTTGATTTGAAACTGGCATTGCACATGTTCAGACTAAATCTGAGACGAGATCAGTGGAAACACTGGACACGTTTTGACCTTGTTAGGTCTCATCAACAGTGCATACCCTTCTCTCAAGCTAATGCTTGGACATTTTGCAAAGAGAATTGATCTATCCAATTTACCAATATATATATAGTTTTTAATGAAATAATAATAAATACCTGAAGTTCTTGTCACCGGTATGTGTGGTTTCATGGCGTTTTGCATGGCATGGCGACCTGAATGATTTTCCACAATCTGTGAAACTGCATGTGTAAGGCCTCTGAAACAAACAAACAAAATTTGGATAACATAATTTATGAATTGTTCAGTGTTTAAAATAAGAACGAATAATAACTGTGTAGGAGTGATTTTTGAGTATTGCCTCAGGCTAGAAAGTCTTGCAAGTTTTAAGAGCTGTTTTTTATATGCCATCGCAAATTGCTTAACATCTCAAAAACTAAATGATACTTTTAAATAAGATACAAAGCAAATAAAGGTCAATAAATTATCTTTCAAATGATAGATAATATGTTAGGTTGGATTCGGACAGAGTGTCCGAATTATCATTCTAAAAATAGAGAAATAACAATACATATTTTTTTTTGCAAAAAAAGAAGAAAAAAGTAAGACTACCTTTCTACATAACAAATAAATAACATTTGGAAGAAGGAAATAACATTTCACGCCTATTTTTAACGTATTTCCGCAAGCGATACAAATAAACATCATTCAGTGCTTCCCGTCCGACGTCCATCTGTACTGCCTGGGTATTCTTTGCAGGTAATAAGTTTACGAGCGAATATCTCTCTGCCTGATTATGGTAACACGGTGCAGTTTTCTCGTCGATATTTACTTTGCTAATGTAGTTCCGTAACATTGCACTATGGTACGCTCGAGCGTAGGCCTTAATTTGTTCGTTGACAAACAAGGTCGCTCGGAATTTTCACAGAGGAAAAGGAATTGACATTCCGAAGCGAATTTGGGGCTGAGGAACACACTGGAACAGTTGAAGATTAGATATAAGCAGTGCTTCATGGCTAAATTTCAATTTCAACCCCGCACTGTATTATTATCACTTATTTGACAATATTAAGGCGTTGGATACGCTTAAGCTTTGTAATAGAAGAGTCCTAGGTGTAGTAAAAAATCAACCCCTCATATGTTTCCTATTCGTGAGTTTGAGATATTTTATAATTTTTTGAGTGCCGTCGACGGCCATTTTTCTTCCTATGATTTACAATGCATTTTGTCAAAATTAGTACCATTTTTAAAGCTTTAAAATTTAAATATCTTAAGAACCATAAATGGTATGAACATGAATGACCCCTCATTCTTTTTGTCTTGAAAAGCACTTTCTGATAAAATATTTTTTATAAAGGGTGAATGAATTATTTTTTTTGTCTGGAATTGCTACCTTAAACACCTGTGGTCCGAATCTCATCCAACATGTTATACCTATATCACTGGAAAGATAATTTGTTCACATTTCAATGGCTTTTCACCCCATTTAAAAATATCGTTTAATTTTTGAGATAATTACCAGTTTGTAATGGCATGTAAAAAAATCGCTCTGAAAATAGGTCAGATCCTCCCACTGCATTGATGTTTCATTTACGGAAATAGCGGACATGACCTTCCGTGATTTACAAAAAAAAAAAAAAAAAAAGAGGCAAAATTTCAAATATTTCTATTAGCTATAACTTGAACAAAACTTACTCTTGCTTGAACTAAACTTACTCTTACGCTATTTTTCGCTACGCGTTAAAATTTCAAATTGACTTGTGGACGGCGATATAAAAGCTATTACGCTAATTTTTCCGGTAAAAGAAGCAAAATATGTTGTAGAATAGCATCTCGCGTTTTCCTATCGAAAAAATCAAAGTAAATTTTAAAACAGGTTTAGCGGCGCTGATTTTGAAATTTCCGAAGAGCCACCACGTGCACATCATAATCTACCATTTCCATTTGTGTTTCATTCATTTGACAAGAAATTTGTTGAAGGTACACCTATGTTTCATTGCGGAAATAGCGGACATGACCTTCCGTTATTTACAAAAAAAAAAAAAAAAAAGTCAAAATTTTGAAAATTTCAATTAGCTATAACTTGAACTAAACTTACTCTTA
>JAULBZ010006979.1:0-11901 GCA_032360805.1 Neoturris breviconis | reverse complement strand
AAGTAGCCCACCAAACCAAGTGAAAGTTAAACTTAAGCACATAAATATGATTTGCATACACACATTATACAGTGTTTGAAATTATGTCTTTATTAGGATGGTATAGTTTCAGGTCAAATAAACAATTGGAACACAATCTTCAAGGTAAAATTATGTTAGGTCACTGTGGAGGAGAGTAGTGAGATTTCATATCAAGGATAAACACCCAAATTTTACATGGTATTAGGACTACATGTCCTTAATAAGTTATTAGAGTTTCAGGTCAAATAAACAATTTGAACACCTTTATCAAGTCACTGTGGAGAATTTCATATCATAGCCTAAAGCAATACTCAAACATTATTCCTCCACAGTGGATATAAATTGCATACACACATTATACATCATAGCATTATGTACGCACCAAATTAAAGATAGAGAATACATCTATGTTATAGTATTAGTTGTGCTTTTAAAGACTTGTTATATGTTACACTATATAGGCTTCATTCAGACTACATGTATAGTATAGGATATGCTTTAACAATACATGCTTTAATCATACTACTGTACGCATAATGTTGACTGAAAAAAACCCATCTTATATACCTATTATAGTTTTATTTAAAAATCCATATTCTATATATTATTTTAAATTAAATTATTATAGTTTCATTTAATAATCCATATTTTAAATATAGGATAGTTTTTATTAGCTGACGTTATTAAAACTAAAAGAAATAAGCATAGAAGAAGCACTAGAGAATAGAACAATGTAACAAAAGAATAAATTTTCTTTATTAATCATTATCTTTTTATAAAAAATTGTTTTATTAAAAATATATTCTTATGTTGAGTTTATTATTGTTATTAAAATCAATTTATACTCATGGTATATGTAATTATGTTTTACAACTCAAGTGAGTAGCATTAATATTTATTTCAAAATTGAAGAAGGAAGCTTCCCAAAAATCAAAATGGAGACTTTAATTCCTAAAATTCTAACATTTATTTGAAAAACTCTTATCACTGAAGAAGCTTTCCCAAAATACAAAATATCTGCCAAAAAAGATTCATGGTCAAAGTCTCTTAGAAAATTAAAATGTCAAAAAGATTTCTATGTCATTTGAGTATGATATTTTATGAATGTGGTCAAAACCTCAATGAAATTGAAACAAATGTGGCCAGCCGTCTTGTGATCTTGCCTAGAATGCCATAACCAAATTTCAGTATGGTACCATGCCTTTTCGGTCCATTGGACCGAAAATGCAATTTGGACCAAAACTTGGGACTGCGGAGATAAAATCGAAATATATTTGGCAAGCCCTTCTAAAATATCGCCGCGAATACTGGTATCAAATGTGGTATCAAAAGTGGGCTGCCACCGCCAAGTGATAGTATAGCCCATCTAAACTTTGTTTGGTGAGCTAAAAATGTGGTAAAATATGTCCAGCATATAATTTCCTGGCAGATAGGAAATTTCAGGCCAAACCGTCCCGCAGTTTTTAAGTCCCTGTATGTACAAATATCACACACAGAAATTCAAGGTTGAGTATTAACATTATTAATTTAGCAATACCATATTTCCTCAATTAAGCCCCCCCCCCCAAATTAGAATTATATTAAATGAGCTCCTTCTTTTCTGTTTTAAAGTCTAATACATGTATATTCATGTGGGTGTAGACTCAGATGCTTTTTTAACTCCTTGGAAAAGAGTTTCTGTAATTTTTAAGTTCTTTGATTTCGCTCTATATGAAATTTGTATGACAACTGGTAATACGCAACAACAACTATCTGTATCACATTCATTCATTTAGTTATGTTTTTTTTTTCAATTTTCCAAAAAAATTAAATCAGCGCCTTCTCTCAAATTAGCACCCCCCATAAAACTGTCTGAATAAATAAGTGCCCCGGGTGCTTAATCGAGGATATACGGTATATTAGTTATGATATGAAGTGTCTGACACCTGAGTGCCAAGCTCATCCTTAGTGTTTTTAACTTTAGTTTTAAGAAAAATTAAAGCAAAAAAGACCCTGGGGACGAAATTGGCCTGTATCTCTCAATTCAAAACGAAAACATAGCAAATATTTTAATTGCTATACACATTATTTATAAGCATCACCTTTATAAGTATTACAAGGTGAAAATTGGCCCTCTTAACCTTCAAGACCTCAGAAAATACAAAGTGTTCTAAAAAACCAAAATGCATAAAAAGAAAGAGTATTCGCTAAAATGTGGAGTTGATTAAACATGTTTATTTAGGAGGGGGGGGGGACATGTTTGGAATCCGCATTTATCTCAATCACAATGGTAGTATAAATAATATGATATCTATGAAGGCACAATTCAATAAGTGGTTTTTCATAATCAATAATTATTTTAAAAAGAAAGGTTTGTTTTCTAGGGTATTATCTGTTCTTAAATTAAAATTGTTTCAAGAGCATCAGATTATATGTACAAGCTAGATCATTGATGACTTCCTACATGAAGTATAGCTGCTCTAAGTTACAGAGATTCTTGAATGAGCAAGACAATTCTTGTTGGTGTTTGTAGATCGAGTGAATCGTTTCAGATCATTCCAACTTTAGCATCTATTTTAATGAAAATCATCAAACATAATGTTGGAAAACATCTACAAGTATGAATAGAAGAAGAAAGGGAAAATTGCACACATCTCTTCACTCTTTTTCATGTCCACCGCGTATACACATCTTTGCGTATGTTGCAAAAATCGTTTCAGATAACACAATGGTTATATGCAGGATTAAATAATGTACATTTTCCGTGAGTATTGGTTCATTGACTTAAGTGAAATGTATTTAAACAAGCAGAGGCTAAAAAAAAAATTCCATACGTACCCACAAACACAAAGCAGAAGACATGTGACCCTCCTGGCACTTGTCAATAAAATTTAGCACCACCATGTATTTTTAACTGGTCCAAATGGATTCAAAGGGGGAGGGAATGGATAACTCCAAACAACAAAATTGCGTTGGTATTCAAATTCTTAATGCATACGCAAACAGAATTTCTTAGGTTCAATATTTTGTTACTGTTAGTTTTACCAAATTCAACACAAAATATGTTGATAAGAATGTTGATAAGAATTTTGCTTATCAACATGATTTCATCAGTATGCGATGCTCACTGTTGAATGCCACCTACTTTTTCTTAGAAGCATGGCCAAACCTAGGCTTTCATATTCTGTTATGGCAATCCTCAGAGAAATTCTGAATACAATATTTAATTTTTTGTTTAAGATTACTATTAAACATTTAGGTTAAGTCTTTTTGCTTCAGTAAGGGTAATAAAAATACACAAAAACAAAAGTACACATTGAAAATAGGACTTTTTAAAACTTCCGCTTCAAGATCGTTGTGTGCGTGTGAAAAGAATGTTCATAACAAAAATCGAATTCTCCAAATCGTATTTTTGATTCTAAAGATTCTGATCCTACTATTTTCCCAAAGACTTGTATTTAGTTTGCTATCTAATTTTTTATACAATTATTTTATGATTTTTTGTTCAAATACCAAGCTTGCGTATGTTTGATGTTCTTATCAACGAGGAAAGAAACATGGGGTGCATTACAATGCATCCTCCCATATATGAAATGATGATGATACTGTGCATAAAAGAACACTCACCAGTTTATATTTAATGTTCTATGACATAGTATTTCCTTTGTTCTTAAGCAGTACAAAATAACTATTGATAGAGTACATTTTGCCCACTGTTTAATTTTTGTGTACAATGTTTACCTGAATATAGTATCGCATTTAAAAAGAAAGAAAAAGTGACATAAATGCATTTTTGATGATACTTCATTCACTGAGTTGAAAAAATAGCAAGCTGTCTCAAAATACACATAGAATGTTGATATTAAATTTTAAAATTGTGTACCACCACTATTAGAAATTGAACGAAACTATTGTAAATCAGGCCAGTGTTATCAGGCCAGTGTTGGATCCATTTTTAATCGATGCTCAGTACCATGCAAATAAATAAATAAAGTTCCAATTCTTTTGAAATATTGCCTGGAATGTTTAAGAAATAGTATAATAAATAAACCTGCCACAGAAGGTATAGTAGTAGCAATATCGCAGCCATACTTTGCTTAGTGGTTTAAAAACAAAAACTATAGTCACACCTTGTGGATTTTGTAATTCTGAAGTTGAATGTGACTTTGAAATATTACCAGCACCTCTTGCTTTTACAACATTAACATCACTAGGAACTCTTAGTTGAGGAATATTACCATTTTCAGCCTGATGTTGAACTAAAATATAAATGGATACACAATATAGCTTACTTATGGTTGAATTTGTGCAGGTGTATTTTTTGCACATACTTAATTTTGTGTATTGAAATTAGATCTTTTCATGCAGCTTCATTTCCACAATTCCTAAGAACATTGTGAGACGATAGAACAAATTAATCGTATTGAAAATCATAGTATCATAAATGCACTAAATAAAAATAGAGAACAATGTAACATAAGAATAAATTTTCATATTATTCATTAAAATAATATAATAAAATATAGAAATTTCCTTCATTAAAAAAAAAATATTGTGTTGAATTGTGCATTGTAATTATATTTTATAATCACATTTGGGACTTTTTATAATGTCATTAAAGTCCGCTTATACTCATGGTGTATGTAATTATGTTTTACGACTCAAGTGAGTAGCATTAATATTTATTTCAAAATTGAAGAAGGAAGCTTCCCAAAATCAAAATGGACTTCAAATCCTAAAATTCTAAAATTTATTTCAAAAATAAAATCTCTTACTATTGATTTATTTTACATCTGCAAAAATTGAGGAAGCTTCCACAAAATACAAAATGTTTGCAAAAAAAGATTCATGGTCAAATATCTAGGCCTCCATTTCTCCCTTTATCATTCAAGTATGATATTTGGGTGAATGTTGTCAAAACCTCATTCACAGTCATCCCTATTTTGCCGATATTCGGTCCTGAATTGACAAAAATCGGAAAACAAATTTGGCCAGCGGTCTCATAACATTGCCTAAAATGAAAACTCAATTTGGACCCTTTTTGCCCAAAACTCAGGACCGAGTAGATAGATAGAAATATTTTTGGGGAGTCTTTCTGAAATATCATCTCGCATGCTGGTATTAAATTTCAAAATGGTAGCACTTTGGAAACATGGATTATTAGAAAGTGACATACCACCACCGCCACGACAAAGTGATAGTAATAACCCATTCAAACTTTGTTCAGAGTTTTGGCCTGATAAACCATGACCTAACAGAAACTTTTAGTATATTGTCTATTGTATTTTGTAAAAGATTCTTTGTCCACCTTTTAAAACCAGAAGGAGGTGGCATATTTAATCTTTTTGTCTAAAGGACATACATCAACAGTACAGAGTTGGTCTTTATCTCTTCTGTTATTTACTTATTTATTTATTTGTTTATTTCACTGATATATTTTATTGTAACTATAACAACTATTTTATGTAATATATGTAATCAATATTTTTAACATTTTTTTAACCAATTTTTAACTTTTATCCATATGTGTAAGTGTGTAATTTACTAAATCAGTGGTTGGAGTGGGAGTTAGTGATCGCTGTGGAGGAGTGATTTATTTTTATTTCATATTTTACAATTACAAAATAAAATGTCACCTGTTAGAATTTAAAAATAAAGAAACACTAGACAATAGAATAATGCAATAGAAGAACACCTTTTCTTTGAAATAGATCCTTCTCTGTATTAAAATACGTTCTTCATGATATTTCCTATTATATTACTAATTCAACTTGTGAAGAATTTTTGTTCTAAAACTTATTAACTCTATAACATAAAATAACGCGATAGTTTTTTTTACGAACCTTAATTACCTTTAATTACATACTCATACACATCATATTTCTTCTAAAGGTTGAAGAACGAAAATTTCAAAACACAAAATGGAAAAGTCCAAATGTGATTGTGGTCAAAGTCTCATTGAAAAACTCCACTTCTCAATTTATCATTTGTGTATGATATTTGGGTTAATATTTAGTTGAATGTGGTCAAATCCTCAAAGAAATCCAATTTTCAAAAAACTTATAAGTTTCTACTTTTGAAAAAATCACTTGTTTGCCAATATTCGATCAGTCTTGAGTTGACGAAATTGAAAGATCAAAGGTACAATATTAAAGTTAAACCCTAGCATAAATATGCTTTGCATACACACCATTATACATCATCATTATGTATATAATAAATATAAATAGAGGATATGCACTATGTTATAACCTAACATAACATAGGAAATAAGCTATATGCTTTTAATGTTTTAAAATTAAATTAAGACTTGTATATAAGCTGAGTGTATACACGATAGATGTATATGCATAAAATAGGCTATATACACAGGCTATACATAACACATACCTACCACATGATTTTATTATACTATGTTTTCATGGCTAGTAGAAATCATGTAAGTATTGTATTTATAACACACAAAACATAGTTTTATAACACATAAAACATAGTTTTCTTTATACCAAAATACCAAATTATTTTTCGTTCTAATTCACAAAGGGATTAATTATGTTAAATTATACTCTCATTCAATTTCCGTGCCAGAGGCACAAGGCAATGTTTAATATCATATTCCGCCTATCTATCTGTCTGTCCGTCTGTCTGTCTATCTATTCTGAATTGTGTCCAGGTTTTTGAAATGAAAAACGTTTCTATTCCAGTTATTGCAATGTCTAGCCAATGTTTCTTGAGCATAGGAAGTCTTGTTGTATGGGAATAGTAACACTCGTTTCATCTTACGGTAACTCACTTTTTAATTTGCGACGTGTATCAAAGAAACATAGCTAGATGAAGCTGCGATCATAATCTAACTGTCCAATCAAGAAGAACAACTAATTGTCCAATCCCATTTCAGGCTAAAAATATTTTTGGCTCGTGGTGTGGAAGCATGCATACGATTTGAAAAACTTTAATTCATCAACGAAGAAAAAACTTTCATATAATTATATCTAGCTACTATATCGAGATTATTGTTACAAGAGCTAGTCTCCACATTGTTTGCAGTTTATTGGAACTTTATTGGAGACTTCTGGTTAGATGGATTTCCGAGAGTATTACTGTAGCTACCGACTTTTTGCTTCCGTTTCTTATTTATTTACATTGAAAAACATTTAGGATTTGCATTGACAAAGAAAAACCTTTCATGTAATTACATTTTTGCTCTTATAAATTTGCAAATTCTAATATAACATAAATTGAGTTGATCTTTTTCAACTTAACACAATAGAACACAATCATTTAACAATAATTTTTCATAAAAGTGAGCAATACATGTTTTTTGTCATAGTAACTAGAATTTGATTTTTGTGACACCTTGGGAATAATAATAGTTACCGTGAAGATTGAATGAGCACAAACAATTACTATTATTGGGACGGAAATTTGATTGGTAGTAATCGAAATCGACAATAATCGAAATAATAATTGTTACGGTGAAGAATTAATACTCAAAACAAGAGTTTGTTGAAGGGGCTAACCAAAACAAATTTTCTGCCGGAGATTGAAATGAAACTGAAAATGAGATTTGTAAGGGGGAGAGAAGATGGACGAGAAACTTAAAAAGAAGATTGAAGTTATGATATGATATGACGAGAGAGTAAAGTGAATGGATTTACTTGTACAAATATAAAACATAAACTTATTCAACTTGTGCACCAGTGGAGAGGAAAGTGTTTATCCCTATTTCAACCGGGATTTTGTAGTTCAAAAGCTGGAGAGAAAAAGTCCTTCGCTTCCAGAGTGCAGTGCTTTTTTGTACAAAATTTATTTAAATGACAATCAGTTCCGTGGCACACTGGCAGTTATATTGGTTCCATGAAGAATATTTAAGTTCTGTAGGCTCCGTGTTTTTTCGTTCACCAAAATAATACTGAATTTTTAAAAAAAAAAAAAAAAATTCCGATACCGAAGGCCCAAAAGTGGTCCTGGGTCCGGTTAGAGAAATTTTTTGGAAGTATTTTCTGCTTCAAGATGGCTGAATATTTTTAATGTGTTATGTGTATATAACAGAACAAAAATTGCAAATTAAATATACATTTAAATTCTTGGAACCTATGCTTCCCATAATCTCCTTTTTGCACGCCTTTTCAGTCCAAAGAAGGATGACACAGCTGCTGCAAAGTGGTAGCATTAGCCAACTTAAACTTTTTGGGGGGCTAAAAATCAGCCAGCAGTATCGTAATTATCGCTTAGGATACAAACACCAAATTAATACCACACCTTTTCATTCCATTTAACTGAAAACATAATTTAAACATGCTGCTGTTGTAAATACAATAATTGTTGCTCATTTATGCAACATAAACAAATCACCTGCCTCATCTATATAAACCAGTTATATACAGAAGAAGATTCGCATCATAAGCCACACAGTACTTATGTGTTGCGTTAATATCAAAAGTCACAAACGTTAATTCCATTTCATTCTTGTTAATGAATTATCACCCTCTAAATCTTGGCATTATTAAGTTGCGTTTTTTTTCTCCTTCTTAAAAATTGTCTTAAAACATTTATAGTATAAACCAGCCTTCTTCAATAATCCCCAGACATATAAATAGATGAACAGCTGCGTTATTACGTTATTGCTTGTGCACAACATATTATTTTAAAAGGTTTATACACACCTAGGACTAGGAATAATTATTGAAAAATATTGACTTTGTTATTGTTGTTCTGCATAAGAAGTTCTTTAGAAACGGTAGACTTTAGTTGTGCAGCATTTCAAAAATATAGTTTAAAGAGAAAAGAGGGCCACCATCACAAAGTGATAGTAATAATGTTAGTAAAAGTCAGATTTTGTACTTACTGACTGCTCTCCTTGGTCTGACCTTTCCACTAGGTTTTGCTATAAGGTAAATAAATGACAATGTGTTATTACATCAATAGATCATGGTGGGGTAAAATTGAGGTAAAAATGCAACATTTAAATGTCTGATTTTTAATTAATTTTATATGCTATTTTCAAAAGTAAAATTAAATAACTTCTTGTAGAAAAACATACAATCAAACAGAAACTTGGACCAAGGAAAGATGGTTTGATAAGCTTTCAGTTGCTCAAAATAATGGATATTCCTACTTTTTTCTAATACAGATGGAAAGGACTCGAAAAGTGTATAATATATTATTATTGTGGCAGTAAAAGTGAAGTATTAAGGCTTAATCATATAAGCTAGGATTTTTGGGGCTCCTCCTTTTGACCGACTAATATGATTGAGATAAAACTTTGTGGAGTTATATTCCATCACAAATGGAACAAAATGGTACCAAATATTTTTTGCTAAAGTCAGCATTTTTCTGATGGCTCATTTTCTTTAAAAACTGTACTTTCTTGGAATTTTGAATAAAAGAGTTCTAAAAAAGCTTTTTTCATTCTGTTTGCGACTTTGGGTAGGTATTTAAATGCTCTTTCACATAGTTTCCGGGTTTTTAGTGAAAATGTTGGAAAATACCAACATTTTGATCCGAAAATCCAAAACGAAATCAGGGATAACAGGCCATTCACAAACATATCAGAATTGCTTATTTTGTGATTTTAACTCGAGTTTCGAAACATTAGCATTACGATAATGATATCGATTTTTACATAGGATTTCCCACTTGAAAATGGGTGGTTTCAGGTTATGACCCATATCTTTTGATCTACTGGAGGTATGATGTTCAAATTTCGACAGCATGTGTCAAATAGATTTATATATCTATCATCGCTGTTGTGGTACGGAAGTTACTATTAAAAGTGTGGTAAGGGGAGGGGGAGGGGAAGGGGGTTGGAATATCCTCCCCCAGCATAATATAGGGTTAAAGGATGCTTCATTTTGATTAACTAAATGCAAAAAGAAAAATAATAATTCCTCTCCATTAGAGTTTTCAAATTCAATAAACAATACCATTTTTCCACACAACTTTTTCTACTCATTCTATATATCTAGCGCTGTATACTATACTTTTCATAAATATTTTCATTCGTAGGGTTATGTTGCTACATATAGCCTTTGTGCACCAATGGCTTATTTTTACCTATTTTTTTGCCTGCCGTGGATTGAAACAAAAAACATTGAATAGACAGCATAGCATGGAATAAGTTATTGGAATTACTGGTGTTGAGTGCAACTGAAATATTATAAATTCAAGATACAATAAATGTTCAATAACTAACTTATGAAAGAACTGAGCATGACCTTAGATTCAGCACGACTGTATTACATGCTACATAAAATATCACATGAAAACGGCAGTATTAAATGCAGCCTACCGAACTGAAAGTTGACCCTAGCACAAGGAGACGATTCATATACAAACATTATGCATGATACACTATAAGATACAATTATGATATACCAGTGATCAAGTGGTTTACACCAGTTATAATTAACCAGTTAACCGGTGAAGATACTATTAAATCTATTTTTGTGCAAGTTTCTGTATTTAAATTTACAGCTGTTTGTAGCAGTGAAAAAAAAATGTCTGGCATTTTACAAATTAAGTTTTTATAACAAACCCATACAAATGTTCTGCCAGCATTTTCACCTTACATTTATTGATGCAATAAACTGAATGATATACATATATTGGCTACATGTTTATAGGTTATATGTATATAGGCTACATGTGTATAGGCTATAAATATATGCATAAATTATATATATATAAGTACACACAGGCTACATGTATATAGGCCATATTTATACCATATTACCCCACATAAGAGCACACCTCATTTAAAGGTGCATATGCTTTTATCCGGATAGCTGAAGAATCTCAGGGTCGTTGGTTAAACAAGAAATAACAAAGTACTTGTATAGCATTGATAGTGAAGAAGAAATTGAAAATGGAAATGAAGAAAACAGTTCACGGGCAGCCTTTTTGGGAGAGAGAGAGCAGACAATAAAGGAACAGATGATGATGAGATGATGATGGTGATAGATGATGAAGTAGTTGTAGTTTAATCTCTTAACAGTAATATTAAACATACTTTAGAAGAATTTATCATGTCTTTATTTCCAGATGTCCCATATTTTGTCCTATTTCGAGCATCACTATCATTCTTTCCTAGATTTCAGATAGCATTCCATTAATTCGAAAAATTAAGGTGCATGTGCCTTTAAGCAGCTATAATTTCATTAAAAGGATTTTTTTTAAAAAAAAAAATCATGTCAAAGGCACTTGTGCGGGGTAATAGGGTATGTTTATATAGGCTATACAGGGTGCAACAAATCATTTCATAGCCTGGTCTATTCTGAGCGTACACAATAAGTAATTGCGTACGTATACATAAAGTGATGTTCATGTTGTTCTGTAATCTCAAGCATTTACCGTATTATAGCGTGTATAAGTCAAGTTTTTAAGATGTCATTTATAGCCAAAAAATTACCCCTCGACCACCCCTCGACACTGGGTAGTTCTAAAAAAATAATTCTGATAAGGATTTCAGGTCATAGTAAAATCTTACCGGTCATAATGTTTGGCCTAGTGTCTTTTCCGGTTTCCAGACAGTGACTTTGATACACTTAAACATACACTAGATAGTAAACCTAGTGTATAAAATGACCCCCAAACTTAATAACCTTACTTCTTTACTTGTTAATTCCCAGCTGAAGGAAGGTATATCTACATGACATCAAATATTCTGGAAGAAAAACTTTGATCGTCTCTATTATATACATCTTTCTGTCTGTGACTGAATGTCACAGGGAGCCAACATTTTCTGCCACGGTTAACACTGGATGCGGAAATACCACAGGGTGCCAACATTATCCACACCTGTTTTGGACCTCACACTTTTTCGCCGAGTTGGCATTCAAGTGTAACTGCTAAATTACAGTATTAATGCACCATATTGAATTATGGTAGTATTGCTAGTTT
>JAULBZ010006978.1:0-11903 GCA_032360805.1 Neoturris breviconis | reverse complement strand
AGTTACGTCACTAAAATTGATTACGCCAGCAAAAATATTCAGCATTATCAAAGGATATTCCAATTAAACCCTTATTTCCTTACTACCATGTAGACCGAATACAGGTATCGCTAAGCCTGAATGCAATTACGCAATCATTATGCCTGATGTAAAAGCAACACGTTTATTTGCAACACCGGTGAATTTCTTAGCAACACGTTTCTTAGCAACACCAAGTACTAAAACTGACATACACTTAAAGTAAAAAATAATGTTTAATGACACTTGCATGTATTTGTTTTAAAGGTAACATACTTTATGGCCTGTCGTTAAGAAACGTCCAGTGCTAAAAAAATCAACAATTTTGTAAACAACACGCGTGACTTTGGTTGCTTATTAAAATAAAAACTGGTGATCAATTGTAAATAGAAATGTACATCAATATCAAAAGACACTTATCTGGATGGAGTAATCAAGGAAGTCTCTTTTCCAACTTCCTTGGAATAATTAAGTGCTCCATTTTGTCATTTATATCCATGTTATAAAGACATCGATCTAACGATCAGTAATGTATATTATTACCATAGTTACTTGAAAAAGTTTTTTTTGTTGTGGCTATGAGCCTGTTCAAAACCTGTTTAAAGTTTTGCTGACTATGAACAGGTTTCTTCCGGATGATGATATTATTTATTAATTCCTCTTTCACGTTTATTACCGTGTTAGCAAAAACAAAATTACGTGAAATTAATTGAGCCGAAGAGGATAGTTTTGTGGGTAATCTCTCTAAACCACCTTTAAAATTGTCAATTAAATTTACGCAGTTGATTTCTTTTAGGTGGAAAACTCTGCGTGTAAGCCAACAGAAGACACTTGATGTAGAAATTAAGATCATTCCGGTTTAGTCTTGCGCGTTAGCTCATGGTCAAGATGTGTAAAGCAACTTCTTCATCCTTTGATTGGTAGAAATTAACATCAAACTTCGTGTGATGGTCAATCTTTTACTATGGAAAGTATTTCTTTGGATTCCGCGTGGATTTTCCGTCCAATGGAAACCATAGACATTGCGAAAGAAAATAACACAATTACAAAAGTGGACAAATACATTTTTAAAATCCTCAGTAAAGACACTCAAGCATCTACGGACTTTGAACAAGTGTTTTGCCTACTGGGATGGTAATAATTCATTCAATATTTGTGCTGTGACGTCATGTTTGATATTTTGAAATTTTGTCAGTTTTGCAAAATTTGCAAGCTATTCTGACAAACCTACATCATAGCTTTTTGACATGAATTCTGCTTCCCATTAGACAAATGCCTTCATATGTTATAACTTCATCAACACAAATAAATGCTATATATATAGATTGTTGTCATGTGTTGATTCACGTGAAGTTATACTAATGGAATACCCTTTATTTATTTGGTTTCCATACTGAATTTATCGCCTTATGGATCTTAAGTTTAACACCTTTCTATGTAGTATCCATTCCTCAACTTCAGTGGCTTTAACTACACTTGTTTAATGTTTACAGTAAAGATGCTAGAGCAAAGTGGAAAGCTGTTTCCTAACATCTCAAACATCTCAAACATCTGAAGCTGTGAAGAAATCTTTACGCTATGAGAACTTTCAGTTTATAGATTATTAATATAATCTTCTAATATTTATATGTTCTATGATACAGGTAAATCTTCCTATTATTAATTCGCGTTGGTAACACACTAATTGATTTGGTGGCGGACATATAACATTTATTTTTGCAACGATACAAAGCTAGCAACAAGTCTCTTGGAACTATTTTCACCATGGATAGAAGAGGGTATATTTTGTACCACGAAATGGTTTTTGTTATCCTGTTACTTACAGCATATGGTAAATAGTTTTCATATTAAATATCTTCTTTGCTTGTAGTTGTAGGAAACATTTCCAGTGTTTTTTACTCAACCTCGTTCCCAGGGATTGTTGCCTTCTTGAACACGGAAGAGCCACAAGAAGCCCTGGGAACGAGGTTGCTTTTTACTCTGGTAAACTTTCTGGTAACCTTTCAAGCTGTGTTTATCTAACTTGTATGGTGGAAAACAGTTTCTCAGTTATTGTTATTGCAAGTATAGGCTTTTTTACGAAATAATGAAAACGAGGTGATTGTTGCCAAAAGTAGAACTTGTTGCAATGCAATAACTTCATTATTTTCTAGTGACTGCATTGTTCTGCGAACGGCAAAATTAACGTTGATAATATTTTCTTAATACTTAGTTCTTTTAACATGGCTTTCCTCTAGCTACAAATTTCCTCAAAAGTCAAAAAAAAGACAATCCAGGCTTCATTTAGATTAGATTAGGAATTTACCGCCCACTGCGAATCAACCATATTGATGTCTTGATCACCCGTATGTCCTAAACATTTTTCTTGTTCATAGTCCCCTTTTCACTTTCCACTTTTTTCAATGTTGCCATTTATATTTAACATTCTAAAACATACGATGTGAACCGTGTTCTTGTATTGAGTAAATTTACACGGTTCGTAGTTCCAATTTTAGTTTCATCTTAAAACCAATTGTATATAAAATATTAAGATTCCGAATCATACTTGGTAGACTTGATGTTATGTAAACCATTTTCGTTGAAGGAGAAGTAACTATTCTTTGATGTCCAAAAATCTACTATGTCCTTGAAAATTCGAATCACCATTTCCCATTTGCTCAATTAAATGTGACTAATAATGGCGTCGTTTCAGCTAATAACTTTAGACAGCTTATCACATTTACAATCATATCATCACAAGATAGCCAATCAAACACAAATGTCCATTTCAACATCACTTCGTATGGATGGTTAAATCTAATTAAACCTTTTGATTATGAAGAAACTAAAATTTATAGCTTCCTAGTAAAAGCAGAAATCATTAATGGTTCATCTGCATATTGCTTTATTACAGCTAATATTATTGATGTCAATGAATCACCATATATGTTGCATCCACATATATCTTTTAACGTATCAGAGAATGTACCAGTACAATCATATGTATATTCGGTTGCAGCAACTGACCCAGATCTACCAAATTTGGCGAACGGAAGGCTTAGTTATTCCATTATCGACCATACTATTACATTAGGTATTGATGCAATTGGAAGAATACGATTGATTAGAGCATTAGATTTTGAAATAAGTTCATGGTTTATAGTTACAGTTATTGCAACAGACAATGGATCTCCTGCACTAAGCGCACTAAGCACTGTTAGCCGAGTGTACGTGAACGTTCTTGATTATAATGATAACGCTCCTACATTCAGACACAATGATACCTGTATCCAATCGACATTGTTGGAAAGTGATCTAGTTGGAATATCCATTGCTACTGTTCAAGCATTTGATATTGATTCAAAGGAGAATAACGTTATCACTTACTCTTTTTCACCACCATGTCCTTTCTTTGAAATATCCTCAACTACAGGACACATAACTACAATTGGAAAGATGGATTATGAATTGTATACACGACATGTTTGCATTATAAAAGCCGAAGATAATGGGAATCTAATGTTAAGTGGATTCACTTGCTTAACAGTGAATGTATTAGATGATATAAGTGACAATCCAGTAGTTGCATATAAAGATGCTACAAAATCAAACATTGTCAAAGTAAAGGGAACATTTCAATTAAACAACCTGACCAGAAATGATTCTGAATTAACAAATGTTGCTTTAAAGATGATATTGGATTCTAATGGAACAGATTACTTTTTGTTAAAGAAGATTTAACCACAACTTTACGGAATATATTTGTTCGAGAAAGTACGGCTGTGCAGAAGGTTGTTATTACAAAACTTTCAGTTGGAAGTTTGATTGTTGATTATGTTGTTACTTTGGATGTGGTGCAGAGTAACATTACGAATATAGAAGATATAAATCCGATTAAAAATGTATCACAATTCTTTGAAGCAAATATGACATTTACGGGAAATACATCACCGGACCTTAGTGTTGTATCAGGTATGTGTATATTATCCACTTTTCGGTGATTTGTGGGAATGTTTTTCAGCAGTCTCACACATATTGTGTATTTGCACTCTGGAAATATTCGGGATTTTAGTCGGTATTCTTTCTCTATGTACCCTTCCTCAGGTGCACCAGGAAAATGTGAAAAGCATTAGTGCGTGAGTTTACTAATTTAAATCTTCTTGAAGTAGCTTATATTACTGAAAGAGAGGGTGACCACTTTGATTTGAGGTTGTTTGTATTCATTTCACCAACAAGGTCTTGGAAGGAGGAGTCAGCTAGAACTTTCATTGGGAGGCTTTCATGACGATCGAACTCATGAATTTAGTACAATTTTAATGACAAATTGCAAGGTGGTTATAATCAGTTCTCGCATGAAATCCCACGCCATATATTACATCCTCGTTCCCAGGAATTCTTACATCGTTTGACTTCAGTATTTTCCCTGGAGACAAACTTACATAATTCAGCGAAACCTATACACGAAACTCGCTTTCACTTAGTGCATATCTTTCATGATTCGTTACAACATTTGTTAGAAGGGCTTTGTATCAATAACAACTGAATACGAAACGTGTACGACCGTATCTGTCTTGATCGTAATCAGTAGACTATCCCTTTCTGAAACTTCTCACTGTAACTATGCTCTATATGCACAGTGTAGTCACTAAGTTTTGTTCTCTTTTAATCCTGATTTGTATGATATAAAGATTTTTAGGATAACAATTACATAAAAGTGTTCTTATGATAAGTCAAGGGACGAACAAACCAATCAATTGCAAGATCATTGATCCAGCACTCTTTTCCTGGGAACAAATTTTGGAGATGGTCAAATTTTACGAACACTCAACCAAGTTTATAGAGTTTGATGTTACTTTTAATCCCCACTCACAGGCTCCCTTGTTTTATCGTCCAAATAAAAGCAGCGTAATATTCCAGGTTTGGTAACTCTTGTCAATTTTTTAGATTATAATGAATGTATAGATCCAGCTGTATGTCATAAAGATGCACTTTGTATTAACTTTAAAGATGGGATATCCTATGCGTGTCAATGTAAAAATGGATTTCAAGGAAGTGGATTTCAATGTACAAAAAAAGGTAACTGTATTTAGATAAATTATTTTGTCGATTTGAAACTTTGTGATAAACATTTGTCGATTAAAAATTTATGCAAAAAACAAAATTTATGACAGTAAATGTTTTCAATGTGCAGCAATAAGTAATGAATTTTCAACTTAGTGGACGTAACTTTGGGCTAATAAAAAAGGGAGGCTGATGGTATAATATTTAGAACTAAGCTTCTTTCACGTATTATTGTTCTAACCCGATTATCAACGCGGCCGGTTTATAAACGGATCGACTTAATTACCAACGGGTTGGCCGCTTTTTAATCTGGTCGACCGGATTGTTAACGCTTTGGAAAAGATTCCCCTGTTTCTAAATGGGTCGACCAATTTATCAACGTCCTGACCTGATTATCAATACTCGAAGTTCCCGAGGGTGTACGGACTTCGAATTTGGAATAATACATTGTTGACCACAAAGAAACTATGACATGCATCAAAATTGACAAAGCCTTGACCACGCCCTATGACGTCATTGACATCATATGGAAAACGCACTTCCAGAAGGTGTCCGGATTTGGACTGATACATTGATGACTACAAAGATATAACGGGTATACCTGTTTATAATCGGGTCAGCCAAACGTGTTTATAATCGGGTCAGGGTTGATAATTGGGTCAGAACATTATTACATTAAATTCTTTTACTCGACCACGTGACCACGTATCTTGCTACTTTTACTTGACCACGTATCGCGGTACTTTTACTTGATCACGTATCTCGCTACTTTGGCAATACTTTATTTTGAGATGGATAAATAATGGAGCTACTGCCAAAATATAATATATGTCTACAGGTTCACATTAGACGTTTCCTTTTTGCTAAAATTCTCGAAGAAATGACGACTCATCTTGTGACATCTATTGGAGCCACTATTGCAATTCGTTATTTTACCATCATATCTTCTTTTCTTTCTAGATGAGGAAGAATCAAGCAAAAAAACATGGTTAATTGTGACCATTGCAGTTTCTGCTGTGCTTCTCATGGTTATTATAATTTTCACCTGTTGCTGCTGTTGCGGAAAGTCAAAGGACAAGAAACACAAGAAATCCGCTTTACAAATGGCTACAGTCAACAAACCACAAAGTATCAAGTACTTTGAAGAATAATCTCCACGCTAGCACGCCATCATGAGACGTCAAGTACGTGGACACCCTAGCACGCCATCATGCGACGTTGAGTACGTGGACACGCTAGCACGCCATCATGCGACGTTGAGTACGTGGACACGCTAGCACGCCATCATGAGACGTCGAGTACGTGGACACCCTAGCACGCCATCATGCGACGTTGAGTACGTGGACACGCTAGCACGCCATCATGAGACGTTGAGTACGTGGAATAGGCTAGATGAGATTTACATCTGATTGAAATCTAGAAAAACTGAAGAACTGAAAGCATCATCCATTTTTGTATTACACAGTTTATATGTACTTTTCAAATGGCTGAAGTTTTTGTGAATTTAATATTTTAGTGTGGAATTCGAAGCTGATTAAGCGATCTCATTTTTTCATGTTTAAGAGATGCAGTAAAGTTTTATTAAGTCATTTGAATCCTTCTGGACAACCCTGTTATTATACAAACTTTGTGATACAAATGTTAATAGATTTGAGCAAGTAACAAAGTAAGCAAAAACAAACAACATTTCGACTTTGTTCAAAGTCTACAAAAAATATTCTAGAACAACATTCCGACTTGCTCAAAGTCTACAGAAAATACTCTAGAACAACATTTCGACTTGCTTAAAGTCTACAGAAAATACTCTAGAACAACATTTCGACTATGTTCTAGTTAGTATCTTTACTGCTGACTTTAAACAAGATTTTTGCCTACTGGTAATCTTGTCGCAAGAATTATTTGATTTAATCTAGAAAGAGTCATCATTAAGGAGGAAGTATGAAGTGTTTACCTTATTTCTACAACAATATGTGCTTTCTGCTGTTTCATTTATTGCAAAGAATGTAAAGTCTTGAAGTACACAATAATGAAGGAGGATATATAAGGAAGTCTATTTTCAGAAAATGACCGCATTGACTATACTTATTTACGTTATGCTATATGGATTACAGAATGACTGCTGTGGTATTTAGTGATGGTATTGACATAGATATATAAATGTCGTCTTATTATATACTAATTTATACTCCTTTGTTATTTTTGTATAAATCATATCTTTATATTGTCTTTGAATAAATAATCATGTTCCATTTTATAACTAGAACAACCTCGTTTTTAATGCGTACCAGGCGATCATAAAGTCGTTTATAAAACCATTTCAGTTTAGATACAACCCTTCACGTAAATTATGAGACTTTTTGAATTTTAGCAAGCAATAGTGCTGAAAATGACTACTAGACGACCCTTGAGGTTTAGCTCAGAGGTTTATCCGAGTAAACTTAAGACTTTTTACAATCTCGACAAATTGTGTTGCTTCTAGCAGCCTAGTACCCAGGCTCCTTGCACAAAAGCGAATTTCCGGGCAGTTCGTCTTCCTAATCGAAATTTAAGTCTTTTTGCCTAATTTGAAATTCGGAATGTTTGCACAAATTTCACCTTGTCTCAAATATTTACGTGAGGGATTGTAGCACCTATCGTTCTCAAATCATTGGAGGTGTCAATGAAGAAATTGCGTCCAACTAAACTCAGGAATATGGTAAAAAAAGAGTGTGCTGAGAACGTTTCCTTTTCGTATGCACTATCTTTATGGTACCAACATAGAGGTGTTATTGATACTTTCAATGGGATGCTGACAAAATGTTATTCAGAATTTTATGCCCTATTCCTTATAGTAATCTTCTATTAAAGGGAATCTAGGGTGAAAAACTTTAGGCTTACGGAAGAATGGTTATCAGAAATGATATACGAAAACAGTATTCGTTTGTAACAAACATATCTCGCAAGAGTTATCACCGCCAAAAGCTCAACGATCGAGCAGCTTCTCGTCCGCCATTTTCAGTTGAATGTTTCGCGCGGTTTGAGGTCTGAGCAAAAAAACTAATATGCCTAATTATGCAAGTGACGTAACAACTGGGATACTCAAAACGAAAGTGGCTTAGATTTTTCCAGTGGTATAGGAAATGGTGACCATACGGAAATATTGTGGCAGATAAGGAACAGTTCTTCCGGTCTTTACTTAATTTGGCTTAAATAAATACCTGGTTTGCAAGAGTCGAATGACATTAATAGTATCTTTTCAAGCGAGAACAGTATTCTTCGGGTGATCCGGTGGTGTTCCGGTATATCCCGTTAGGCACGGCCAGGACTCGGAAGTGGAATAAATTCCCTTCCAGATCATTAAAGTCATAAATTTAAAAAATAAATGAATATTAATCATATCAAAGTATAATTTTGTTGGAATATTACTTTCTTTGACTTAACGAATTTTTCCGTAACTCGGAATTGAACAAAAATTATAGCTTATAATGGAAAGATAGTGCCGTTGTAAGTTTTCTACCCTTTGAAAATGATATCGTTAATGTAATAACAACACCAGTTTGTAGTTTCACATTTTCAGAGCAAAAACCAACAACAAGCTATAAAACTATACCGTTAACTGCTTTTTGGTCAATGTGGATTGTGGTTTCTAAACATTGCTTTTTTAGTCGTTTAAAATATTTGTCAACATTATTTTGTAGCTTAAAGCAGGGGTTGCAAATATTAAATTCAACGTATAACTTTTAGCTAACACCAATGCTCACAAAAACACACACTAGACTGTTAAAAATTATCACAAAAATTGCAATCAAGGCTATTACGGCATTGAACAAAGTGGATATATCTTAATATTTCCTTATTGATTGTTGCTATAAACAAGAAATTAATGATTTTACTTGAGAGGATGGGCTAAAATGGTTCTAGCAACCGGTACAAACAATTG
The DNA here is from genome assembly GCA_032360805.1 of Neoturris breviconis. Taxonomy (NCBI): domain Eukaryota; kingdom Metazoa; phylum Cnidaria; class Hydrozoa; order Anthoathecata; family Pandeidae; genus Neoturris; species Neoturris breviconis. The sequence goes on along the minus strand of JAULBZ010006978.1, from coordinate 2,926 downwards.
TTGCTAGGGAAAATGTAAACAAGTGAACTCTGGATAGGTCCAATTTCTATCAACATTTCGGAAGTTTATCTGATTTATAAATTTGCAGAGCTGTAGATAAAAAACTGAACTACTGAAAAATGCAAAAAAAAGGATTTTTTTTTTTTATTCGACAAAAGCGGGTTTTTTTTCTAGGCGTATCACCTTAAATTCCTAGCGTTCTAATCGGCCCGCTTATATGTTGAAATATGCGGTATGCGGAATTCATAATCGAAAGTGAATAATCCCAGCAGACGAAGATTTGTTCAAAGTCCGCAGTAAAGTAGTCAGAACAACGTTGAAAACTTTGTTTTAGCGTCTTTACTACGGACTTTGAAGAAGTATTTGTCTACTGGGAAAATAATGTACTTAAGTAAAAACGTATGGTTTTAATGTTTTAGATAAATATTTTGTCTTTCAGGGTCCTTCAAAGAGAGAGAGAGAGAGAGAGAGTTTTTGATCAGTGATTCAAACGTTTTAGACTCAAATTATAGAATGACAACATTTTTCTCGCAGAACTTTTATATCAGAAAAAATGATCATATTTTGGAGATATTAAACAGCATGTTTTGAACTGTAAATATTGTATGATAGCCTAAAATAAATCAGTTACTAATTTAACCACGAATTAAATCCAGCAGCCAGCAATCATAAGTCAAATTCTTGGAATGTAACCAGCCATTTATGTTGTCCCCATAAGTTAATTCTTGGAAATTTGTAACCGTAACTTAAATTCTTGGAAGTTTGAAACCACAAATTAAATTCTTGGAAATTTGTAACCATAAATTATATTCTTGAAACTTTGTACCCATAAATTAAATTCTTGAAGATCCACAATCATTTTTATCATCATACCGAAGATTAGAATAAGCAGGAGATTTAGCAGCAAGTGATAGACAATATTTCATAATCATTGGGGGGTAATTTTATTATGTGCTACGATTGTTTTCATATGTTTTCATATTCATATGTAACATGAATACTTACTAATGGTGAGCATACAGATCAGTAACAAGTAAAGGTTTACATTTGATTGATCTAAAACATTTATACTCAGCTACTATTGAATTCTGTGATTCCTCTTCATAATCAGGAAAGGAAAATAATTTTGAAATTACGTGTTTCTTTAAAGATAGAGCAGCTTTTGGAACAGGTATTGTAATTCCTTGTCTTGACATAAAGTATATAACTTCCAATATTGTTTATAAAAGTAGATAAAATCATATGTGAAAATGACCGTTTATTTAGTATACAGCTCATGATCTTTAGTTAACATCCAACCAAAATCTTGTAAGGTATTGTAAAGAAGGCTCTACAAAAGAATTCATATCTAAGTAAATCAGGTGAGAACAAGAGGTGGTTTCTAATGAATCAGAATGTGTCACAATTTAAGATTCGACGTTTGAAAACTGTGAATGGTGTGTAATATAAGGGAGGTACTTCAAATTGATCTAATGCTTGGTTTGAAATCTCTTCTCTTTTTTCAATGACTGCACTTGAACGTTGTAGTACGGGGAGTGACCACAGATTTCACAGGAAGATTTAAAGATAGATTGCGCATCATCTTTCATTTCCATATACCCACAGCTGTTCTTTAGCTATGTCTATATGGGTTTCTGCAAGGAGTCATCAATCACCGATAGACACGATCCTTGGTAATTATGTGTTGATCAACTCATTCCTCCATTTTGCCTTGGAATCGTTGGTTGCGTTAGGAATTTTGAAAATACATTTTGAAAATCTTTGTCGTGTGTGCGGGAGGAATGTACATTCGCACACACGACAAAGATTTTTCAAATTTTCCATATGCTTCAGTAACGACATTTATAAACAATATTTTATTTGAATTAATAAACAGCAACCAAGATATATATGCAATAATAATACTATCAGCGAGTAATGAGAGTATGAGTAATAATGAGATGAGTAATAACAACTAAACATCGTATCACAAACAATCTAAAAAATAAATAGAAAAATAAGACCAGAAATAATATTTCATAACTCCAAAATCTGTTTGTATGTGTGATCTTACTTTGTAGAAACAAATTAGCATTAATTGTATACTATATTATATATATATATTATATTATAATGCAGGTCGTACTGTATAGCATCATTTTTCCTGGAATTCTAAAGAATTGGAGCTTGTTTACAGTTCTCTAGAATTCCAAAAAATAACAAAAATATAAGCGACATGATATACAAAAAAAAAGAAAATACTGTAGCTAGCTAGCTACAAACAACAGTAGTAGCTAACAAACAAAAACAACAGATAAGAAAATTCTGTTAGCTGACTGGCTAGATAGCTACAATGCAGTGACACTAGCTAGCTGGCAAAAGTTATCTACAACTAAAAAGCCATATAATATATATATTTCTAAAACATCTGTTAACTGGATATCTGCCCTCTAGAGTTTAACAAACTGTTGTTGTTCCCATATAAAATTCGTTCCAAACCCATCGAAGCAGTATAATCTATTGTTCAGAAGTAGGTTTTCATTGTTTAAAAAAATGCATAATTAGGAATATTAAATATATAGAAAACAACAAAATTCAAATATTTGTACCTCAGAAAAATGCTTCTAACTAAGAATATCCTCCTGGCCTGAAACTAAAATCTCCTTTAAATGAAAGATATGCTATTCCTTTACCGATATTGTTTCAGGCCAGCGATAAAAATAAATCCTTACCGTGTATTTTCATTGAATGATAAGTAATACTCCTCGTAGGCGACAAACATTTAAAATGGCGATTCGCCTTCTTCCACTCGTTTTTTCGGACCTATATTACTTTATACGAATCTTGTACCGCTATTGATTCAATTTTAATAGAACGACCCTGGGTAGACTCTTAAAAATCTATAGTTTTAACCGAATTTAAAGATAATTATTTACTGATTAAAAAG
>JAULBZ010006977.1:0-11903 GCA_032360805.1 Neoturris breviconis | reverse complement strand
TTTCGTATTTTCCAACATTTTCACTAAAAACCTGGATACTTTGTGAAAGAACATTTAAATACCTACCCAAAACTGCAAATATAATGGAAATAGCTTTTGCATAACTCTTTTAATCAAACTACCATTAACCTTGAGTCTCAGTTCTAAAATTAACTAAAGCTTCTGCTTCAAGGAGGTAAGAAAAACACAACGAATCTCATTCCTACTTGACTTTGTTCTAGCGTCTTTACTGCGGACTTTGAACAAGTTTTTAGTCACTGGGCTAAATAAATTCTCATGCAAAACAAATGCGCAAAATAAATGGTGGTGATTAAAAAAATGATTAAAAAAAATGCGCATTATAAAGTTTATTGAATGCGCTTAGAAAATATACTCAATATGAAATATATAAATATTAAGAACGTGCTCAACATGAGGAGTATTAAATACAGTACGGCAAAAGATCAAATATAACTAATCATGAAGATGTTCAGAAGATGAAAAGTTCATCAAAATATGTGAAAAAAAAAGAAGAAGAAATAATGAAGCCGGAAGAAGAATGCTTTATTTACTTTATTTGCTGTGTTTACTACCGGCAATTGTGCTTTCAAATATCTACTTCCCTGAGTTGTATGAGGACGGATTGTATAAACCAAAGAACTTGGGTCCGAGCCCCATGAATTATCAAACTGTATCACGTACTAATACTACAATCGTAGAATGGTCACTTATCAATGATCTTATGCTGGCTGAAGCTAAATTTTCTGAAGATGCAGGCTCAGTCAATTGCACGCTAGTTAAAATTAACTTTACAAATCTAATTAATGCTGATGTCTGCAAATCTGTTTACAACGCTATTTTAGTACAAGACTATATATACTTGGTCTCATTGCAATGTAAGGTAAAGAACAGAGCAATACTGGTCAAACTCTCTAAACACTGTATCGATAACACACCATCAAAAGACTGGGAGATCGTTTATACAGCGTTCGACAATAAACGAGAACTTCATTTAAATTTGATTGGTAATAAATCAACATCAGTTGTAGTATGGTTAAAAAGATCACAGTTCTATTCCATCATAAACATACAGGATTGGCCAGATTCGAAAATTCAATTAGAGAGTAACTTAGTCATTGGTGAATTACAAAATGAATTAAAAGTGGCGGATGTAGCTGGTACATATGATAGCTTATATGTATTCTCTGATGCTTGTTTATATTCGTGTCCTCTTACATCGTGTCGCGAACTCTCCGTTGTTGCCGATAGCTGTGTATTAACACCTAATAATGAAACGGTCGCTGGTTTGATTAAAACTGCTGACGATGGAGAGCGAATTATATTACTTGATAAATTTATAACACTGTCAGCAGAATCACATTCGTTTCGAAGTTATTTCTCTATTTATTGTGCAGGACGTTTGACCCATCATCTATATAAATGCGGTGGTTTTCTTATACAAGATATTGTTATGACATTCAACATGGTCACACGATCTCTTACAGAACACTTTCCATGCAGTACTTCTTTTGAAGCAAGTTTGATAGCATGCTTGATTTTAGGTAAGTACTTTCTATAAAATAATCAAAGCAAGTGCTCTCCCAATGAAATAATCAAGACAATAACAAAAATAAAGAATATTTCAAAGTATAGACCTATTCACAAGCTCGTCCCCAGCCCCTTTTGAGCTTCCTAAGACCATTTTTAACAAAGTTATAGCCATTTGTCTTTCTAAAAAAAATATGTGAGATCTGAAAAACTTGGAGAGGATTAAACCCAGCCGGCAAAAACCTGTTCAAAGTCAGCAAAATAACATTAGAACAACGTTCAAAGAACTACGATGAAAACTAATCGAACGGTGTTTTTTATTTAGGTGAGCCGCGTATCTTTGATATCAGCGATCGAAAGTCAGCTTACCCTATCTCAGCTTTCACAGTATCCGCCTGGAGGTTAGGTGTTGCAATAAATCGTTTTGGTTTTGCTTCATCTGATATATTCTTCTTCGAGATTGTTCCAAGTCTAACTGCTGATCCACGTGGTTTTATATTTAACGTTCGAGCAGAATTACAACCAGCATTGATTGCATCAAGGTAAATAAGGGATATTATAAGAGTTAATAATCACCGTGGAGAAGGGATAGTCCTTTTCATAAAACAATGAAAACAGTCAATGCACAAAAATAATATTATCGCATTTTAACAAGTCTACTTTGAGCCTCGTTTTCATTGTTTCATGAAAAGGTCTATTTTACTACCCCGTATATAAGGATAGCCGGATGAAACCACGCTATTCTTATAATCGGATGCAATGATACTGTCATTATAAGCGGTCAGGTTTTTTGCAAATTCGGTATTTTTTTGGTTCTTTACTTCACAAAAATAAAGTTATTGCATTGCAACAAGTTCTTCTTTGGGCAGTCAACGCCTTGTTATCATGTATTTGTTTTCATTGACTCATTTTTGAGATACTCTCTAAGTGTTGAATCCTACTGAATATGGACATGAATATATGGCAATGCACGGTAGATATAGCTACAGATCGAAATGAGTCCGAATTCAGTAGTCTTTCATTCTGTGATATTTTTTCATTATTTCAGATTATTGTATCCATCTCTCGCAACAAGTATTACACCAGCAGAATCATTCCTATTGGTCAATCATCAAACACGTGATATATGGTTATTTTCACATGGAGGTCGTTTATTCTTTCGAGATGGAAGCAAAGAGAATGCACTAAGTATTGATTTCGAATATGCAGAAGCTTACTCGTTCTTCATCGCAGATACATTCTCATCAGCTGGTATAAATCATAACTTTGAACATCCATTTGCATTCTTTTCACCGGATGGAGGGAGTTTTGCATACCTATCATACTATCGATCACCATATGGAGCGTTCTCTGCATCTGCTATTACCGTCACCAATGCAACAGTAGCAAATTTACGATCTATTGTGAGCATCAGTGATAAAGTGTTCATTATACAAGCAGGTAAATAGCAATGGTACACTATTAGAAATAGAAGAAATAAGCACTGTGGAGGTAAAATTGTTGAGTATAGCTCCAACCTATAAATCTGAAAGCTCTGCTCAAAAACACCACTCTTCCACATTGATTATTTGTGCCCATTTCGATCAGCTGACAGTTTGGAATGTCTTACACAATACTTTTAACCCTTCGTTAGTATGGTGGGGTACCCCCGGAAATTTGTCAATTCATGGTAAGGTATTAGAAGATTCAGGAGGCAAAAATTCACAAAAGTATGATGCCGATTTTTAAAGTATGTAAGAAAATGACCTCCTGAATAATAATTTTTGTTATGTTACTTTCACAGCAAAATTTAAAAATTCAGGGGTCCACACCATACTAATTAAGGGTTAAGGCATCCTATCCTTTCGCGTATTGGGTTTAGGATTTCGCTTTTCAGTTAACCCATATTTTCCAAGCTAACCTTAAACACCATCTTAAGCAACCTCGTTCCCAGGGCTTCTTCTCTCTTTACAAGAGAGAAGAGAAGAAGCCCTGGGAACGAGGTTGCATCTTGAGTCAACGATCTTATAAATGATTGGTTGCTTTACACTAAAAGAGCCAACCGATTGTAAGCTTGTTGACTAACATGTATCAGGGCCGTAGCAAGGTCATAAAAGTGGTGGGGCATAGGCACAGCTGGGGTCTTGCGAGGAATTATTTTGCGCTTTTGGACTAAATTTGTTCCCTTAACATGCATTTCCAGGCTCCTAAAAGCAGCCGTGAATAAAGCAATTTTAGCGTTCATTTTTGACAAAAACTGAGGGTGTTTGCTACGGCACTGTGTATTTATTATTTATATGGTCTAAAATACATCAAAGATCTATTCACCCTGAAGGAACCCAGTTTAGTATATACGTGCAACATTATTGGCCCAATATATGTCGATGGACTTATACAGAGAGAGGCATGAAGACTTATATTATTCCAAATGGTCTGGGCGCTAGTAAGTACAGTGGGCTTATACATTGGAAAGGCTTTTATACCCAAAGTCGAACGACGTTGTTTTAGCGTCTTTACTGCGGACTTTGAACAAGTTTTTACTTACTGGGTAGTCAGAGAGTTACGGCAACATTTGTAATTTTCACACAAATTTATCCGTTCCCAATTTCTTTGAATCTGGCAAAATAAAAAAGACGATCCCTTAGTTGATTATATAACATCATTTCTTGTTTTAAATCCAGGTATTACGCCAAATAATGATCACTTACTAGTTGTTCAGGAACTATCAAACAATTACCTCACTCTTCAAATCTTTAAAATTGCTGACATGTTAGAAATGTCTTATAATATGAGTGGTATAGTTGCACAAGCTGAAGTGAAAGGGAGCTGGTCATGGGATGACTTTGATGCAACAGAATCAACAAGAGTATGGGTGATATACTTCTCAGCTGATGATATGTTTATGTTAGCATCACACAATACAAGTGAAATATCAACATATATAATGGAGTATCGATTTAAAAGTGATTATACATTACACGCAGAACGAACAGCTGCTATACCAAACTGTTTAGCTGTTACAAATTATAATGATTATCTACGTACCCAAATTGTTGTTTTGTGTGCTGAAACATTACTTTCAAACGTCATCAATCAGACCTATCACGTGACATTTCTATCCGCTGTAACATTACGATCAACTTGTTCACAATCAATCGATCATAAATTTGGTAGCTTGCTTTCAAAATATGACGATTTATTTGTAACGAATATACCTATACTTGATTTCAATGAAATCGCACAAAGATTAGTGATTAGCTTCGAAAAAACCGTCCTGATGTATGCAACTGATACTTGTCCATTTCGGTTATTGTACCGTTTCGATCATACCGATTTGATCGCAGGAATTGGTATGATTCATACAGGACAAGATCACAAACCATTTGGCATTACGTTTGTAACGTATCTACAAAAAGTTGATTTGATAGGAGATTGCATCAATGGTTATGGAGTTGATACAGTCCTACCAAGAAATTATTTCTGTTCACGATGTACACCAGGACATGTTGGTCTCGGATGTCGTACATGTCCCGCAGGATTCTACTGTAGTGATTACAGTCAATTGCAACCCAGTGGAGCATGTCCTGGTGGATTTTATTGTATCGATGGAACTTCTACGTCTAATCCAATGGCTGACGTTCTTGATAAGACAGCAACACCGCCTAACCTTTGTCCTGCAGGAGCATATTGTCCAGCAGGCACCGCACAAGGTTTTGCAAATGACGAATCAGCTAACGCGCCACAATCTTGCTTATCTGGTTATTATTGCCCTTCGGGATCTGTAAAACCAACCCAAGAAAAATGTCCAGAAAATTCTACATCACGTGTTGGAGGGAAAGTATTAGAAGATTGTTATTGTAAAGAAATGTATTACGGCTCCCCGCAGAAACGTTGTATGCCGTGTTTAACAAATTCCTTATGTCCGGGTGGTAACACTAACTTAACCAATTCACCGTTATTTGTTCCACGCGGATATTGGCCAGACACACCCGATAATATGCGATTGCTTTTAAAATGTTATACCACAATGTCCCGTTTTACACCGTGCAAAGGAACTGTTTGTAAATTACAGTGTCAAAACAGAACGAACGCTGATGAGGAAGTCTCATGTAAATCTATCTGTTCAAATCCATGCGAAAAAGGACATGCTGCAAGATTATGTTCAGCTTGTGAGAATGGATATTATAGAAAATCCCCGTTTCATTGTGCTCCTTGTTCAATGGGTTTACGTCAAACTATATGTGTAGTAGCAGCTTTAGCCGCTTCGCTTCTCATCCTCTCCATATATTTCATCCGGAAGCATTTAAGTAACAACAAAACACACCCGGAACGTACGATATCAGATCAACAGTTGCTAGAAGTATTGATTACGATGCTACTTGTTTTACTTGGTATATCATCCACTGCTTCTGTCTTATTCATGGTATTCATTGTCATCATTGTTTACATGCAACAACTTCGATCACCTGCTTATGCGACCTTAACTTTTATATTTTACATACAAACATTGCAAGCTTTATTACAAGGGAATTTCATGTGGCCCTATTTTATGAGATATTTGTTACAATTCTTAGAAATTATGTACGCACCTGTACCCGGATTGGCATGCTTACCGAATATATACACCGGTCAAAATCTTGGATGGGCAGGAGCATTCTTGTTAATCTTTAGTCTACCAATCATACTTGGATTTCTTGTCGGTATGTATATGTTTATTACCGGTACAGTTCAAAAACGTCCGGTATGGAAACGTGCATTTATGTCGTATTGTTTATTTATGTCAGTGTTACAATTCCCGTTGAGTAACATGAGCCTTGGAACATTGAGTTGTAAGCAAGATGTTATATCAGGAAAGTACTATATGTCATCACAGCCATGGAAAGAATGTCAAATAGATTCAATCATACAGATCAGTGGAATACTTGGCAGTGTTTTCTATTTTGTTGGAATTCCATTTACATTGCATTACTGGTATTTTAAGAATGTGTTTCCTGGTACCATCAACTACGAAATTGGTGAGATGTTTATACCGGCTGGTGTACAGGGACACGATTACTTCGTTATATTTTTAACGTTACGATGGATGGTAATGAGTTTAATTCTCTCGTTTATTCCATTCTCATGGGGATTACAAAGACCTTTAATATTAGCTTTACTTTCTTCAAACATCATTTGCGTAATGTATTGCGATCCATATGAAAAGTATTATCCTCGTGAACCGGTAAATATTGATAACATTGAACGTAAGTGGTTTAACCGGTTGTGTAAAACAATGTCTGGTAACTTTTTAGATGTCACTACACTTGTTGCGTTATTATTATCATATACCGCGTTAGATTACCGAGATAACTGGCTGTTCTTGCAAATCAAATCATTTGTTGTTGGAATCGCAAATCTATTTATTTGTTTATACTTCATTATCTTTATACTGCTTGAAGATCGATTGACGTTATTTCCAAAAGTTGCAAAACTTTTAGCCGGTATCGAAAAACTATTTATATACTTGCAATTGTGTTCTGATGACGTATTTGAAACAGGTACCGGTATGATGGAGAATGAAATTGAAGGATCCATTGTACAAGAACAAGAAACAAGAAGTCAATAAGTGGGTGTCAGGGACCATCTCAAAATCTTGCTCCAAAATCAACTTAAATCAACTAAAATTGACAAAATTCAACAAAAATGAATCTGTGCAGGAGTGTGTTAGGTCAATGAACTTGCAATGGATTGGTTTCTTCAGGACGAAGAAACCATTTTATTGCAAGATCATTGACTCAGTACTCTCCTCTATATATTTTATTTTGAAGACGGTCCTTTAAGTCAACGAACTTGCAATGGATTAGTTTCGGTATAAAGAAATGATTGGATATTCGGTACCAAGCAACCAATCACTTACGAAATCATTGACTCAGTAATATTTTTTCTACTCATGTAAATATATAATTTTATATTTCAATAATATTTCTAACAAAAATGATACACTCTCCTGAAAATTAACATCATAATATAAATCCTCGACACGAAAACAAATAATCACCGTGTAGAAGATTTTTTTTAGTACAGATCATCCGCAGTGACTATTTATTTCGAGCACTGCAACATGATCAACAAGCCTGACCTGAACATAATCCGTGGAAGAGTTTTCATCTTAAACTATACTCAAAAACACTCCGCCACAGGTGATGACCGGTATTTATATTCAGGCCTGATCAAAGTATAAATAATCCTAAACAGTTTTTGACCAGTTTTTATTCCAAATCTGTCTAACAACGAACTCGTTAACGTGGATTCATGTTTCGACTGCACAATATACCGAGAAGTGGCGAGTAAAATCATTATGCCACGTGATCAGGATGTACTAGTCGACCTAAGATTAAATGTTTATGGCAGCGGTGTGTTTTTAAGGCTGAAAGTACCCATGGCCACAAACTTGTTTAAAGTCCGCTGTTGGTAGATGCTATTACATTTGCTTTTCCGTCAAAACACTAACCCAACAATACTACATTTTGGTAACCAACAGTGGTCAAAACAAAGCATTCACTGTAGGGGGAGTATTTTAAAGTTATGCTAACGGTCACTACTCCACAGTGACTATTGGTTTTTATTTCGCTCATTGAACAGTATTTTCAGATATATTCTTTTTACTGCAACGCCATACGAAGATATTACCATGCGCACGTCAAGGTAAGACAATTCTTGTAAGGGTGGAACTAAATATTATATACCCTTGGAGAACTCTTCAACTAATGCAAATTTCAATTGTATCGCACTGTAGTCGCAAGAAGAGTAAATAATCACTATGGAGGAATGATTTTCGAATATAGATTCAGACTAGCCTGACTCTATACTCAAAAATCCCTCCTCCACAGCGATTATTTACTCTAACTACTCTCACTGCAATGATCTCTTCATTGATAAGAAGTCAAAATCAACTGCAATAACATTGACATACGGCACTGTCCTAACAGGCTGAACTGTATGACTCTCCCCCAACAGGTTGAAATAATCATTTCTTTTTCTTTGATCGTTTTCCTTCACCTAAAAACAACACAGTTCAAGAATGAATATAACTGTCAGACATGTGGAAGAGTGTTTTGTATCGGATTCAGCAAACTGAAAACCACACTCACAAGCACTCCTACTTTTAGTATCGTATTCAGCAAACTGAAAACCATACTCACAAGCACTTCTACACAGTTGATGTCTGGCAGTTATATCCAGGCTTGCAGATTTAAATGATAATATAGGTTTTGCCAGTGGAATAAAAGTCCGAAAAATTTGAAAATAAGCATAGCGGAGGGATACATTTTATTACTAATGTAGTTTTAGGCGATGATTATTTAGCTGTGCGCGCTGCAACAGATATTTCAACTTATACCTTTCTTGGGTGGCCCTTTTCCTCTAATTTTTCTTTTGTATGCCATTTCTTCGTTGAAGTCCTAATAAGTAGATATAACAGTCTTTGAAGGGCAAATGATCACTGTGGAGAAGAGATATTTGAGCGCTCTAGGCCTAGCCTAAATCAATGCTCAATAATCTCTCCTTTACAGTGATTGTTTGCTCTTATTTCGAACACTACGTTTAGTCTAACACATTATTCTTGGCATTTTAATAATTGTCGTAAATATTTCATTGACTTTAACTTTAAAGTTCTAATCAGTACTGTGCATTATGCATCTTTATTGTAGACTTTAAACAAATATTTTGTTGACTTAACATATTTCTTGTAGTAAGCGTCCACCCAAAAATAGGTACCTTCTCTAGTAAGCACAAAATAATTAGTATAACCCTGAAATAAGAGCAAAAGAAAAAACAAAACGTGTATTGTTTATATTTTGTAGAGGAACATGATGAATATGAACTACATGAGAGAGAAAGGTATTAGCAAAATTTAGTTGCCTTAGTTGAATGCTGAAAAAAAATCAAAGTCTAAAAATTACAAAAAAAATCTTGGGAAAATATCCCAAAAGTAATATGATCACAAAATAATGAATAAAGAAGTGATCCCTGTAATTTGCAGAAAAATTTTGTAAGAGTTGTAGCTCTTTAACGGTTTATTTGTTTTTATATATAAATGGTATGTATATTTTAAAATATATTTATTAGTGCCCACCCTATAATTAGAACCAAATCCACCTGTCCAGCTGGAAACTACACTGAAAAAACACTCCTCCAAGTTTTTTTTAAGGCTTGATATAGTAAGAAGTGATTTATATCAATAATTCTTAAATAGATAAGAAAAATTTAAGAAAGAATTTAGGAGTTCTTCGCAAAAATCCACCATTTTGGAGGAGTTTGGAGAAGTTTAGAGATTTTCTGAAATTGAAGAGTTTTGAGGAGGCGTAAATTGGGAGAATAAGGGATCATCTCTAAAATTTGTTTGCAGAGAAAGAGTGCTAAATTAATGATCTTGCATTTCATTGATTTCTTCGTACCAAAGAAACCAATCAATTGCAAGCTCTTTAACTTAACACTCTTCGCCGTAGACTAATTTTTTATAGAATTTACTAATTTTGCCTTCTTCAAAGCTACTAAAATATCTGCTTTTTGAAACGAATTTTGAAGACGGTCCCTAAATAATGGACAGCGTAACATTTCTTTAATAATGATATATATGCCATGGGCATAAAATCAAAAAACTTTGCACTTGTAAAATTGATTACCTAAGGTAATTCAACAGCTGGTGCTAGCTACATACAAAGTCCTAACTAACTTACCATATGTTCATCATGATATATTCCTAAGTGACGTAATTTTCTCATCAAAGAATTGTATTGTTTAAATGGGGGGTAATAATCACCATACATGACACCCAGTGGTTCACTTGCAAAGTAGTTGATCACTTTCTGAGACCTGTAAAAAAAAACATGCAGAGTGGTCGAAATAAGAGCAAATAATAACTGTGGAGGAATGATTTTTAAACATAACTTCAGGCTACGAAGACTGAAGCTATCTCTCCTCCGCAGTGATTATCTAATCTTATTTCAACCACTGATACATTATTATAATTTTAGAGAATAAGAAACAGTTCGGATAAACAGCCCCAGGATTACATACAGAAAGCATTGTGATTCAAAGTTTAATCTTGTTAAAACTAACTGTGCATGCCTATCAGGCTCACAAAGTTGGATAAACTAACTTTGTGAGCTGGATAGGCATGCATAGGTAGATTTTATGAGGTTTTTTATGTAGATTTGATCGCGGTAATGGCAATTTTGCCTCACTTACATGGTGTTATTTAGCTTTGGTAAATTGCAGAAAATAGCTTCGATCTGCCATATACATATCACGACAGCTAAAAACTGTTTAGAAGAAGTAACCACGAGATTGGAAGCTTCGAAAGCTTAGTAACAAGCCGAGGGAGATGAAATTAACAAATCAAGATGGTTTTCTGTGACAATTGGCAGTGTTGTTAGACCATAAATGGCTTTTCTTATGATTCCCTTAAAAGAGTACATTATCGCAAGAGCAAAGTTTCGTGAATTGGGGTAAATTCGTCTAAAATCCTTCTGACTTTACATTTGTAAACAAATATCTCAATTTGCAAGAAGCAAATCTTACGAAATCCAGTATGAAAATTTTAATAGGAAAAATTAACTTTTTTAAACAATTTATATATCCAATGAAGACCTATTTGTTTATAAAAAGACCTAAATAAAACAAAGTATATACCTTGCAGAAAAAAGTAAAAAAAAGGTAGCTACCCGCCTCATCGCTTCACTTTTTTTTTATTTTGCCAAAACTTTTTATTTTTTTTAAGTTTGATATATAATTCGGACGCTCTGTCTAAATCTCACCCAACATGTTTTACATATCATTGGAAAGATAATTTGTTCACCTTTCATTTGCTTTTCACCTCATTTAAAATTATTATTTACTTTTTGAGATAATTACTAATTTGTAATGACATAAAATCGCTCTAAAAATAGGTCAGAGGTCGTCCGTGCACCGGTGTGCACCGGTGTGCACCGGTGGCACCCTCTAGGATGTAATCATACAGATTGTTATTGCTTAACGAAGATGTTACAGCTTAATTTAGAGATTTCCCTGACTGGGCATCCAGCCAGGTAGCTACAGAAAATTTATGTTTTTTTGTTGTTTTTTCTTCTTTTTTTTGATGGAGAGTTGGCTTGATGGAAAACGGTAGTATACACTTACCGATCAGAAACAGGTCTAGGAAGATTACCAAATATCTTAGCACTGAGAATCGCCATCCGGCGGGCATACGAGCCCATTCTAAATATATATATATGCAAGCACGCAAACGTTTCCTCGTGTCTCGTTTCCTCTCCTTCTGTCCTTCTCTCTTCCTCTCTTCACACTTTTGTAGTTGAATCAGGGTGCAAAAAGAACATTTTCGCCCGATATTGAGAAAATCATCTATTTACTAGACCCGG
>JAULBZ010006976.1:0-11903 GCA_032360805.1 Neoturris breviconis | reverse complement strand
TTTTTTTTCTAAACTATATACTAAAATGATTTTTTAAGCAAAAATAAATCAGAATGGCTATTACGGCTTGAATTGGCGTGATATGGGTAGATTTTTAAGCAAAAATATGAAGAAGAAAAAAAAAAATTGAAAAAAAAAATAATCACCTGCCAACAATTTGGTTGCTAGGGGAAAATTATCCTAGATAAATTATAGGAAAAGTCTCAAAAGTTCAAGCCGTAATAGCCATTAGTACAGAAGTTATGAATAAAAATATGGTAGGGGGGGTGGGGACCCTTTGCGCCCCTCTCCCATCCTGAATAGGGTTAATATCTTTGTTGTCACAAACTGTATCGTATGATTTTTTTTACACGCTAAAGAGTAGCACTTCATTTTATGTGTACAGCATAATAAGACCATATTTAAAGAACAAAATCCCATAACATCCAGAAAAGATAATCGTTTAGCAGAAATAACACTTTAAAACAATGCCTATCATGATAACATAATAATTCGAAAAGCAGCAATACTTTTACTAAAAGTCTTTTGAAAGATCAATATGTTTAAAAGTGTTACTAACCCTATGATAAGATATAAAAAGCAACATAATGGTAATGGGTCATCTCAAAAATAAAAACTACAGAGGAGAGTACTGAGTCATTGATCTTACAATGGATTGGTTTCTTCGTACCAGAGAAACCAATTCATTGCAAGCTCATTGACCTAACGCAACTCTGCACATATTCATTTTTTGTTGAATTTTGTCAATTTTAGTTGAGCAAAAATATTTGCAAAATTTAAATTTTGACCATATTTTTCAAATTCTTTCGTCAAGAGCTATATACGTGCATATTTTCACGCTTGTAGCATGTTTCTATCCTAATAAAATCATGGGAAGGCAGTTTTGCCCCCTCCCCCCATATATTCAACGTACATGAAAAAGCCCATATATAATAGGGTTAAAATCAGAAATAACAGCACGCAAAATGACATCCTTTGTTTTGTATCAAAATTCAAGCTAGACGAACTATTGCAAAAGAAAAAAGGTTATATTTTATTTGTTTTTAGCCAAAAAATGTATTTAAAAAATTAAATGCTTTAGGTGTTCAAGTAGGCAGCATGAGGTTATTTGTGATTCAGAAAAGGACCAACGACGTAAAAATTAAAAATGGCGAAAAATCATTAACATTAGTCGCAGGCGTTAATAATATCACCGGTGTTTTGCTTTAAACAGCATCAATCAACGTTGTAAATTCCGATTCAAATGACACAGCTCGAGCAAGATTGCTTTTCAACAACTGTTCACAATCATCTTACATAACACTAGATTTAAAATCGAGATCAATGTTAAACCCTGTTTAGAAATATATCAATCCAAATATTTTGACAGTTTGAATCAAAGGAGCAATTAGAAAGACTAAACATTTATATCAAAGGAAGAGATGTAGCCTCTTCCACAGACCAAGTTCAATTCTTCCAGTTCTCAATTGGTCTGTTTTTTTCTGAAGTTAACGTAATACATTGACGTCAGAATCATTAACATAAAAGGCGTTAATGTTGGATAATTTTATGCAACCAGAATAAATAATTATTTATTTTTCATGATATCTTTGGTACCATTTAGTGAAATCAAGTACATTTTAAATAAAGCAATCGATAATGACTAAATTATCATACATTTACGCATTTCGTGTTAACCCAATTTCTACTGGGATGAGCGGAAAGAAGTAGGGTCTCATTAAATATGCATAAAGGAAAATTTATGCTGTAAACAACCTTGAACCAATACTGGCAAATTCTGTAATTAACCTGAAGTGTCATTTATATACTCCCACTGCAAGAAAAATCCAAAATAGCATTTTTTTGGGGGTGATTTTAAGCATTGGCTTGGCAAATTTATTATCAGGTGGTGGTCAGACTTACCCAATGAAAAGATTGATATTCTTTTAATTCCTGCGGAAAACTTGAACGCGGCGTATTTTTTTTTTTTTTGAAATGATTTGAAACTGAGAGTGTTCAAAATATTTTCGTTTGCACTAAATATGCTATGCAATCTGGAGACTTTGAATCGGCGCAAACGTTCGGGACTTCAACTGAGACAAGTATCCTTAAAATTTGGATTAGCGAGATGAAGACCTACAGCTATGCTTAAAATGTGTGTTGCTTTTATCAGTAGTGTATTTTTCTGAAAGAATTCGCATCTGAATATAATCAGAATTACATTTTAATGTATTCCATCGCATTCTATCGGCGCGGTTATAACGGTTATAACGAGAACAAAAATGTGCATCCGGCAGACAACACAATGGTTGACGCTTGGATCCCGATGATTTGTCGTAGTGAGAACGGACTTTTATTTTCTAATTTTGTATATAATTTTCGGCGACGGCAATTCTATTCACAATAACAATGGCAACTACAACTCCCCAACTCTCAGGTCGTAACTCTAGAACTCTCTGAAGTTAATTGTGCTATTCGTGTTATATACATAGACTAAAGTTATACGATTAAATACGTACTAGATCACATTGTTCACATTTTTTTGCGGATATCGCGAGATAATCTTTGCCTTCTTAACATGCTTTAACGAACTTTATGAAATTCAATCGAAAAGAATGTCAATTATCCCCATAAACACAAACAAATTCCCGAAATTTGAAATATCGGGGTGATTAGAATGGTCATTGATTGGACAGAGTTTTAACCAAATCTAATTTAAGTTATTCATTCATAATTTAATTTGAAGAGAGGGGAGGGGGACTGATATAATTTGGCAGGGGCATGGAGGATTGGGGCTGATACATGGAAAACCATTTGTGCGATAGAATCTTGGTAAACTTATACATTGAGGGGGGTGATTTATGGAGTTTTACGGTGTCAGCTACAACGGCCATCAGGTGTCACAGCCCTACCTATCATTCAGGCTGTTATCGCTCAGAGGCTGTTTCTGCACTTTGTGTTACGTTGTGCTCATCTTTCTATGTTGCTCTCTCTTTGTATTACGCTGTTCCTGCTTCTTTTTAGGCTGTTCTCACTTTTTTCAGAGTACAAAAAAAGCGAAAACAAAATAAAAAAGATGGTGGTCATATTTCGCACATATATTTCAACGGAGTCTTGCCCAGATTTCGTCAAAAAACGTAAAACGTCTCATGTATAATTTATGAACATGATTGGAGACACAAAAGACAACGAGTTCTGTGAATTTATTAATCTAACAGTATAATATATATACATTTCGTCAATTATTTTTGCATTATGCTATAAAATATATAAAAAAGACAATCTACCAAAAAGATTCACGTAGCTAGCGACTGGCCACTCTCCTCCTGCGCAAGAAAAATTATAATAGAAACCTTTATGAACAGGCGTGACAAAATCGTTTCCTATCTCAGCGAACACACGGCGTCGGACGAATGAAGTCGTGTGCCAGCACGGATGTCATCATTACATCTGTCTTTCTTAGGTTTATCTCAGTTTTTCTTCGAATTTGAACAATTTTTGCTCATTCGGTAATTTCTGAATTATCTTTTTATTAAAGTTAATTGCGTAATGGGGATTTCTTTTTCACAATTTCAATACAACGACACCCCAGCATAACTTTCGTTATAACCAACTCATTGCTCCTGGTCTTTTGTGAACAAACTCCTTATAAAATATCTTTGGACAATGAACTTTCGATATATCAAACTCTTTTCGTACCAATTTTTATGTCCTTTGAAGTAAAAAAACCTCCATATATAAATCTTTCGCTTTCATTCACATTGAAAATCTAGAGGGAATTGGAAATTTTCGAAACTAAGTAGAGATGTCTACATCCGTATAAAAATATCTACTTAAGTTCAATTTAACGCCGTCCATTCTAGATACCGTTGTAAGGAACTTCTAAATCTGTCCTTTTAACTCTTTGGACATCCAGAGATGATGCTACAAAAATAAAAAAATCACTGGTATAACGAACTATTTTTCGTTTTCCCTTAGGTTAATATATTGATGGAAGGCTTTCTTGAGAAGAGCGATTACTAAATTCGATTGGAAATTGATTAAATGAAAAATACTTCTAAACTCAAAATCTATGAAATATAAAGTGTAAAATATTTACTTTAACCCTATTAATACTGGGCCTTTTGGGGGCTCCTCAATACCCCTCCATAACTTTTGATATAATCATGCTGTAGTGTTGATACTTTCCAGAATGTTAGGTCGACACATAATTGACATTTTGGCACAATTATCTTTTTGATGAAGCAATTAATTAGAATGACGTCATCAAATCAAAACAGGTGGTGAGAAATAAAAAATTATTTGGTCACAATAATTCGTCAGAACGTATTTCAAGTTAAAATAAGAGAGAGATAAAATTTGAATTTTTTTTTACCACCTGTCAGAAATTTTGTTACTAAAAAAAAATATCTCTAGTTACCAAAAAAAAATTAAACGTCCCAAAATTCATTTATTTAAATGTTATGTAATAAAGTATAGGAGGGGGAGGTAAAACCGGGCTTTAGACGTCTACAAAATGTATATACAACTTCCTCCTGTGTTGTCAACAAAAATAAAAATGGTCGAACCTTCTTACATATCAGATCCAGTCAGAATATGTTCGAACAAAGCGTCCCGTTCGTTTCTATAATAAACATTAAATTAACCCAAAATCTCTTAAACAGGAAGGGTATTTAATTTTAAAAAATCAATCAGTGAGGTACGGAGGGAGGCTGGGGCATTAATTCACGAGGGAATTCTTATTCAAACATTTATGCGTTTTTTATTTAAGAACATAGTTTATAATACCATAAGGCTTAAATATGTTAAAAAATTCTGAACATGCTAAGAACATATTAAGACTTTAACCCCACAAGTATTCTGTAGTATATTCTTTATCTGCAGATTACAGAAATATAATTTCTGTATCATCAAATTTGGTAGCCATATTTTTCAATATCTAATCGTGTCGCGGCGGAAAAAATCGATTACGTGCTATGCTTTACTTTACTCTCTATGCTTATGTTTTTAGTTTTAAAAAATAACAAATCATACTGTCAATTTCTGTCACGACTACAACCTTAGAACATGAAAATATAAATGAAATAAATCTTCCGTTTTTGTTGCTTTTTGTAACTCAATCAAATTTTGTAAGTTAACAGCATTCATAACATGAAAAAAAAATAAAGAGTGGCAAATTCCGCCGCGGCGCAGAAAAAGTCACGGCGAAAAAAGTCGACCGCCACGACATTTTCTGCCTAGTGGAGAATCGGCATAATGTTGATTTACTAATTTGGCTCTGTCAGACACAGAACTCAATGTGAAAAAACTTGTTCAGAGTCCGCTGTAAAAACGCTAGAATAACGTCATTCGATTTTGTATTAGCGTCTTTCCTTCGTACTTTGAACAAGTTTTTTCCCACTTGGACATGTATAAAAAAGAATTATATACATAATTTTTTATAATATAAAAAAGTCAATTCGCAATTGTATTCCAAAGTTTGGAGATATGTATCCATCAAACAAAATTAACAATCGAATAATATGTTCCAGTCATGCCACGCGATTAAAACATGATGATTCGGCAGAAGTTACATCATATATATAATAACTCTAAACTTCTTCATGGATATTTTCTATCCTAAATAATAAGCAAAATAAAAAATAAGAAAATTTTATTTGTCTCAGATATAACTTAAAGTCGATCTCCACTCTTCACATTTTGTGCGCGCGTACCTGCAAACGCTGTGTACAAATATTGGTAAATGGAGATTGTTGAGAATCGATTTGATTGATTGATAAATAAAAGATTGCCCAATGTTTAACTGCGGAAGTCTACCACCAGTGCGAACTAATTTGTTTGCCGAGATTATTTTATTTTTGAAACAACCCCCCCTCCAGTAGGAATAGGGTTAAAGTGACCAACCTACAATTCGAAAATTCGTTAATTTTTGTGCAGATTACTGATCTGCTGCTTTTATGTTATAATAATATGATATACAACAACGTACGGATTAATTTACTGTATTTAGCACTGTGAATATCGCCGGAACCAGTTTGTCAGACTTTTTTGTAGAATTATTATCATTTCCTTTTTATTTTATTTCTAATTTTCATAATTTCTTTCCTTTGTTAGAAAATACTTTTTATTTTCATTATATACAATTGATGGAATTTTTTCATATCTTATTTGCTCCATTTATGTTGCCTTATAAATATGCATTATTTTAACTGGTAAACGAGGAGTTATCAATCATTAAATCAATAAATTAAATTAGATTGGTTAATTAAGTTAGTGCGATAGACCATTTTAAAATATTACTCATGCTTCAAAACAATAAGGAAGTCACAGGGAAATCCCATGTTTCTATTTATTTCCCCGTTCATTAAGCCAAGACACAAGTATCTAAGATCAAAGGCCAGCCAGTCTTTTGTATTTAAGTATACAATGCGTAATAAGAAGAAACAATCAAACAATCTGAAAAATCTGATCTGTGAAATATTATTTCAGACGGTGGCTCACGGACGGCGGTCACAAACGGTCGCACGGTACGCGGTGGAATGGTGGACGGTGGATTTCACTAACGCCCATTTGATTTTTGTTATTTATGTCTCTTATTTGGGGTTTTAGATACTCTTTCGTATACCTAAAATACAAACATGAGATAAAATGGACCAGATCTTATTAAAGGTACGTAGTTGAAAAGCAAGTTTTAGAAATTGTTGATCTTACTGAATAAATTCTAATAATATATTTTGAGAGAAATTAAAAACAATTGGAAAATGTGGCAAAATTTCATTTGTTCAACATTTGGTTTACTTGTTGATTTAGTTTGTGCTAACTTAGCTATATGTTACTAATTACTAAAAACTGATAAAGAACTTTCTTCACTTGAAACTGTAAGAGCCAATTTTTTTTCAATCTGGGTAAAGGGTAAATCCGACGAAACAATAGGAATGTGCAATTTTAAAATGATGTCAATAGTCATTTACAGAATGTGTGAGTGTGATCAATCCTTCCTAGCAAATGTGTTTTACCTTGTGAACTTATTTATATGCTTTGCATGGATTTTGAATACCAATAAAATTGATGCTTTTGGGAAAAGCGCAGGGAGAACATGCAATACTTTCAAAGGCGCTCAGGAAAAAATCAAGCAATATTTCGTACTGTTGCCAGTTCACAATTTGCAGTTATTACCTGTTCAATACCATGTTATCATGGTTTGGGTCAATTAGCCATGTCACCTCAGGAGATTTTTTTTATTCATTCTGGAAAAAAACAAACTAGAAAGAAGCAATCAGATACGTCCCAGTAGGCATACGACGTTTTATCTACGTCAAAATGACGTATTTTGACGTCGATATGACGTTGCGTGTCGGTAGGGGTGCCGATGATTTCACACATCCTTATTTAATGTATCATCCTTGTTCATGACCAGTTATATTCTTATTCACATTTTTATACATGAAAATGTAAACAGTCACTAAATATGGTGTAGGGAAAACCAATAAAGTAAATATTTGAGACAAGGTGAAATTTGCGCAAAAATTGCGAATTTCAAATTAGACAAAAAGACTTTCGATTAGCAAGACGAACTGCACGAAAATTCGCTTTTGTACCAAGAACCTGAGTACTAGGCTTCTCTAGAAGCAACAAAGTTTTTAAAAAGTCTTAAATCTACAAGATAAATCTCAGGGGACTTCTAGCGGTCATTTTCAGCACTTGGGTTTTGCTTGTGGTGTGTATTGCTTGATAAAATTCAAAAATGACTCATAATTTATGTGAGGGGGTTGTAGCAAAAAATAATAATCTTTCTCATTAAGAAATTAATGGGACTGTGTTGAGACTACGCCTTTAGCGACATTAAATATATGTGTTATAGGAAGCATAAAAACAAAATGCAGCACATGCAAAAAATATAATAGCTCTCTAATTGTTAATCATATAATATAAGTTAATGTGATTCTTTGATAGCATCATTTAAATGAACATATAAACAGAAACTACAGTTCTCGTCAACACAAGTATTTTGTAAGTGGAATAAAGAAGACATGATTGGCAGAATATTTTAGAGTAAGTTTTGATGCAAAAATCTCAACGCAAAGTTTCATTCAATTTTGCTTTTGCTTGCGCATAACCTTCATTGGTCCATGATATAAAGTTTGGATGGGATATTTCTATCACTCTGTGGTGGTCTGAGCGTTGGCAGACCATTATTTTATTAGACCATATCGCTGATTAGACCATGTTCCTGCAGTTGTACAATTTCGTGATTTGATATCAGCATTCGCAACAAAATTTCAGAACAACTCACATAGTTTGGGCAATTTTGTCCACTTGGTACCGAGTTTCTGACAACAGGTTGGTGTTAAATAGGCACAACGGTTCAATGAACTGAAAAGGAATTTATACCATCTTACACCTTGGAATTATTGGAAATATTACAAAACTGTTACTAATTTGTGTTTTGATTTCGTCGAATTGCGACCAAGTATCGGCGAGAAAGGGATCATTTCGAAAATTTGAATTATATGAGGTTTTGATCACATTCATTCAGTTGAAGTTGAGAGGCTTTGACCATGTATTTTTGGCATCCATTTTATATTTCAGTGAAGCTCCTCCAATTTTGTAAATAAATTTAAGCATATGATTTTATAAAGTTTTAAGAATCTTAGAAGGCTTTCGCTTCATTTATTTTTAAATAAAATTATCGTGAATGATGGAATATGCCCAAGGGCGTTTTATAAGAAAATAATTAGTGGGCGCTTGATTGGAATAGAGGGCTATTTATTTTCCAAAGACATAATAATTAGAAAAGTGTTTTTTCTCAAAGTAATGGTTCCAACACATCTACCAATGCATTTCCTAGTTTCTTGCTACATTCAACCATGAGAGATTTTGGATTATCATCAATCACGTTAAAGGTATGTGGTAATTTTGTATCATGTTTTTCTCAACTATAGAATTCCAAATAAGCCACCATTGTAAATTGTACTGGGGCACTTATTATTGTTTGGGACTTTTGTGACCACGGACCATATGTCTGAAACTACTAATGTGATACTCCAATGAAACTTGTTGTAATACTTTAGTGGTGTAATAAGAAACAGTTTGTTACATTTCCTCATGACGTCATCAAAAAACTGCTTACTACAGTGTTTCATTCAAAACAAATCTCATTATAAGCAAACTTTTTCGAATAATATTTTGGATTCTGGTAATTTGCTTTTAATTAATTAAATTTTACTCATTTTATCAATAAACAATTAATTGAGTGGGCACAAAGTGCTAATTTAGATAATTTTAAAAGTCTTATAATTGTAAGAATCCACCATGTCTGAACCTAGAACAGATGATATATTTTGCACGAAAATCGGCCAGATTGTTTATTTGTTGACAAAATTTCCAGTTATGAAAAAATTATCAGTAGGAGGGTATTTATTAGACGCCGTCAGAACCAATCGAATATACGGATTTCCTGGTCGTAAAATACCATTTATGAAAAAATAATCAGCATGATGGCATTTATCAGACGCCATCAGAACAAAATGAAACGAAGGGATTTCCGGTATATAAAATTCTATTTCTTATCCGTAAATTCTCATCAAACAAGGGTGTGTAGTAATATAACTCAATAATTAGCAAAGGCACAAAATAACAACTCCATTGCATATCTACATAAGAAGTTATTTTATTTATATATTTTCCCCTGACTTAGCTAATAGGTTTAACTCTATTTGGTATGATCTTTTTGGGGCTCTGAATGTATGCTTTGTGCCCAACCTCCATAACTTTTGCTGGGAACATGCTATATCATTGAAACTTAGCTCCGAAAGTTAGTTCAACGCAATAATAACACTTTGGCATAAAAAAAAAAGATTTTTAGGCGAAAAACATTTTTTTAAGACCTTTTTTTTTTACCACCTATCAAAAGTTATGTTATTAAGGGAAAATCCCTAGTTACCAAAAAATAGTTTCTTAATAATGATCCTAGATAAATTTTAGGAAAACTTCCAAAATATCTAGTCATAAGAGCCATTTCTTCAAAAGTTATGATAAAAAGAAAATTCCGCGGGCACTTTGTTTATTTATAATAAAAGGTGTTATCACAGTAGTCTTTCATCGTATTGTTACAGATGATAGAAACCAGCTATTTATCTCTGATTGGGATTATAAATTTCTAATCGTCCTTCTCTTGTGCCTAAGTGTCTACAATCCCTCACTTTAATTATGAGACGTTTTTGAATTTTAGCAAGCAATATACACCATAAGCAAAACGCAAGTGCTGAAAATGACCACTAGGCGACCCTTCGGGTTTACCTCAAGGGTTTATCCAAGTAGACTTAAGACTTAGGATCTTAGGATTTTTAGAAACTCGCCAAATTTTGTTGCTTCTAGCAGCCTAGTACCCAGGCTCTTTGCTCAAAAGCGAATTTCCTTGCAGTTCGTCTTGCTAATCGAAATTTAAGTCTTTTTGCCTAATTTGAAATTCGGAGTTTTTGCACAAATTTCACCTTGTCTCAAACATTTACGTGAGAGATTGTAGGTGACTTTCATTTTCTCATTTGCCTCTTCCTGTGTTTGTCTGTCCTTTACCTTTCCTCATCTAGGGAACCTGTCTATGACCTCTCTCAGGCTCTTTGCCTGTACCTATGTTCCTCTACCAGAATGTCTCCGACGTTTTTAAAATTTTGCTGAAAGGAGACGTCGCTTTCAACCAATGTGATAGCTTCATTTAAAAACCACGAATTCGCCTAGTCGATATCCGTATTCAGTTTTGTGACAGAGATAATAGATCAATTTGACATCCTTCTACGTAGATATCTATTAGTAACTTATATTATCCTACAAGTAGGTAATTATTTGTTTCAAATTCTTTGATAAAGGAAGTCCCAGTTCAGAAATATTTCTTGAAGTTGGCCATAGAAGTCATTAAATTATTCGGCACAAAAAATAGAATCTTTATCGAAAAATATTTTCTACTCATGTTTTGATATAATTGAAGATGATCTCTGAAACTAATAATACACTCCTCCGTAGTGCTTCATCTAATTATTCGAGTATTTGCTAATTACATATTTGCTTATAAACCCCAGGGGTTAAAATAACCGCTGGTCATCACTGCGGAGAAGAGATTTTCTAAAATTTGTATGGAATATAAAATACCATAATATCTTGTTTTAGCGCCCCGTCTCAAATAAGCACACGTCCTCTTAAGCAGTGTTTACACGCTATGATTAATCGAGCCGATTTGACACTTTACTGATTATGGTCTAGACGTCGTGTGTACGACACTGCAAAAATCTGTTAACCGTTTACAGATTTTTAAAAGTCGTTAGTAGAGTACCGAATCGTGGGGTGTAAACGCCACTTTATTAGTTCCCTTCGTAAGAAGAATTCCTAAATAACTTTCCTTTTGAATAATTGCCCCTCCCTTCGATTTAGGTCCCATCAAAAAAAATTAATAATATAATTAAAAAAAATGGTAAAGATAAAAAGTTAGCTACAAATATAGTATATTTCCTTTTCTTTGAGTTGGTATATATATTTTCCATTTTTTACGAGTTTAAATAAGTGCGTTCCATTTTTAAATTAGCGCCACCTCTCGAATAATGGCCCATCGGTTAAGCGCCCCTCATAAAGCAGTCGGCTTTAATAAGCTTCCGAGGGCGCTAAAACAAAAAATACGGTATAAATATAGAATATAATACACGAAGATCTTGCTGGAAATAAACGAAACAAAAATACACTTTTTTTAGTTCTTTCTCCCGCAATTTGGCTGATTAATATGTTTCACCAGTTATTAGCTAGTTTCTGGAAAAAAAACAAAAAGAAAAAATAAGAACCGGCCATGTTGTCGTCATAATCTGAATTGGGGGGGGGGGGGGGGAGTTTATACAGCTGGCTTATTTCGGGATCTTCAACAGGGATTGAATTAAATTTAT
>JAULBZ010006975.1:0-11906 GCA_032360805.1 Neoturris breviconis | reverse complement strand
CATCTACAACTTATTTCTTGGCTTGTTTATGTAGTAACAGTGGTAAATACTATTTCTTCACTTTTTTCTTGTTTTCACATTAGCAAGCAACATCATCTAGAGCCTGTGTTGTGCTTGTGCATACACCCAGTTCAGTATACATTTATGATGCAAGCAGACACAAGAATATCAAAACTTTTTCAAATATTTCTTGAGTTTACTTTTACTTTATGCCCATAGTGCTTGCTTCATTGTGCAGTGATGGCCATCACTTTACTGTGAATCTGGATTTTGCTCTTTAGTCGGCTTTCACAAACGTGTCATAAGTGTGCATACGCTTAGTGATGTCTTAAAGACATTGTTTTTATGATTAGACCATAATAATGGACAGCTTTATTTTATACGTCTCCTCAAAATTCATCAAATCTACAATTTTGAAAAAGTTCTTATTAAGTCTTCTTATCAATTCTTATTAATTTCCCTAAAAGATCCTTGTAATTGGAGATTTCTCCTCGTTTCAGTGAATTGAATGAAAGAAATCCCTTTTAAAATACTCTGAAATTACTTATCACCCGACCTTTTAAAGTTATAGATTTTTGCATATGTTATATTGTTGACGGCTACTTCTGCTGGACTTACTTTAATCTTCATTGTATATCTTTTAGTTTTCTTTGCCTAGCAAATTATTGTTTTTAATGTCTTATATTTTTCATCTTATTTAGATGTTAAAGCAAAAATATAAATGTAGTTTTCATAAAATATTTAGAATCTGAATCATTCCAAATCTCCTCAATTATCCTCATATTTGGCGTCAAAACCTCTTACAAAACAACAAAATGTTCTCAAAACTCCTTAAAACTCCTCAAATCTCCTACGATTTCATTTTAAAAAGTGAGTATGAACACTGCTTTTAATTTTTGAAAAATTAACCCAGCAATTTAATGTGAAAATTAAAACAAATAGAAAGATGGCTTATTTTGTATCCTAGGGTACAAGAATATTCCATCCATATTCTGTTTAATATAACCATTATATCACCCTAGCGTAAACATTTTTTTGTAAATAGAAAATATTTAACTATTCCAGAGAAAGCGCAGAATAAAGCAAGAAAATCAAAATGTTTGGATAGACTAGTTGCTTTGTACAGGTCAGTAAAACACTAGTTGAACATTAAGATGTTATTTAGTATATTTATGGCTTATTGTAGTTAACTATTAGATTGCTTAGAAACTTTCACCAAAATATTACTAACCTTCCTATATTATTATAGTCATTATTATTATTATTATTGTTGTTATTATTATTACAAATATTGAAAGCCTCTTGTCTTGTATGTCTTAGGGCCTCTTTATATGGAATGTTCCAGAAATGCAAGGTGATTGGTAACAGGATTGCCTTGGAGCTGTGAGGCGATCGATAGAAAACAGCTTGCCTAGAGCCATTCGATTGATCGCTTTGATTACCCATTGATCGTTTTAATTGGACAAACTCTGTCAGCATGGCCTGACAAGAAAAATTACTGAAAATGGGGGACAATTCCAGCAGTTTAGCGGTATATAATGAACACCAAGACTAAAAAACTAGTCTTATCTTGTTATCAGTGACAATGCTTGGATAAAAGTTGTTCACGTATGTGCTATTATAACTTCATATCACCTGCGGCGCGCAAACAAGAAAATAAAATACAATTTTAAAAATCAACTTTCTATTAATGTTTTCACTAGCAGCAACCCAGCGGGAATCACTTGTCCATTTAACTTCGATGCTGGTTTCTATTATTGATTTATAATAATAAGTTCACTAAGTTACTCCTTAAGTTTTTTTAAACTTTGCCTCGCTTATTTGCCTTGCCTATTCTTATCCTACCAAACAAAGTTTGGATGGGTTATTGATATCACTTTGCAACGGCGTCGACCCACTTTTTTTATTAGTAGCAGCATTGGTGGCAATATTCTAGAAGGGCTTGCCAAATTTTTCGATTTCGTCTTCTGCCCAAGTTTTGGGCAAAAAGGGTCCAAATTGCATTTTCCAATGGATCGAACAGCGGGGTAATGTTATGAAATTTGCTTATGGCATTCTAGGTAATATTGTTAGACCGCTGGCCAATTTTTTTCAATTTTGTTAATTTGGGACCAAGTATTGGCAATAAGGGATTTTTTCAAAATCTGAAATTTGATTTTTTGTTTTTTGACCACATTCAGTAAAAGGTTAGGTGAAAGGTTTTAAATAGTTGACTTGGAAAATCTTTTGAATTTTTCTATGAGACTTTGACTTTGATTCAATAAAAAGATTGCCCAGAGGTTATACCCAAAAGTTAAATAGTTGACTTTTTTGAAACTTTTTTCACTGATTATAAGGATTTGACCAGAATCACATTTGAACTTAGAAAATATTTGAAATTAACTTTTTTATGAGGCTTGGACTATGCAACCATTTTTTTATTTGGGAGAAGCTCCCTCCTCAATCTTTTAAGTTAATATAATTTTTAAAATTTCAAGACTTGAAGTCTCCATTTTTATTTTGGAAGGTTCCTTCCTCAATTTTGAAATAACTATTACTGTTATATCTACTATAAGTTTTTTATAACATTAATAATTACTCTCAATGCAAATTAGTAATATAAAGACAATGCACAACTCAACAGAGGAAGATTTTTTTAACAAAAAATGGATTGTTTTAAAGAAGAATTATTGTTCTATTTCATTCTTTATTGATTAATTTTAATAGCAGATGATGACAACCACCTTTTAGATATTTCATGTGTTAACCTTTATATAAAAAATAACTGCATGGTTTCTACTGACAATAAAAACAGAGTATAGTCAAACAATATGTGTTATAGTCTATGTGTATTTCTTATGTACATACATATACATATGCACACACATATATATGCATATACATAGACATATACACACGAAAGTCTTTACAGTGTAACATATACCAAGTCTTTAAAAGCACAACTAATACTATAACATAGGTATCTCTATTATTATTTGGTAATGTATAATATGTGTATGCAATTCATATCCACTGTGGAAGAGTGATTTTGAGCATTGCTTCAGACTATGATATGAAATTTTACGATTCTCCTTCATGATGATTGGATATAATTTTACCTTCATAAAGGTGCTCTAATTATTTATTTGACATGTAACTTAATCAACTTAATAAGGACATGATAGCCTAATGCCATGTTGAATTTGGGTGTTTATCCTTGATATGAATTTTACTACTCTCCTCCACAGTGACCTAATATAATTGTTTATTTGACCGGAAACTGTATCATCTTAATAAAAACATATTTCAAATACTGTATTTTGTGTGTATGCAAATTATATTTCAGGTTTAACTTTCACTTGGTTTGGTAAGCTACTTTCAATACTGCGCCTTTGATTATTCTTTTCGTGGGATCTGGGTTGATAAATAGAATTGAATCACCTGTTTACCTATTTTTAAACTTTATCTATAATAGTACTAGAAATAGCAGTGTAGTCAAAAATTGTAGTCAAAATTATATGTTATATGTGGGACAACATAATAGGAAGAATATTTAGATGATCACCATTATCCTTAACCTTTAAAAACATTAAAATCCATTAAGATTAAGATTATTACATTTTATATGTACCCAGGAATCACCAATATCACATTGGATAGCCTTATGATTATTATTAACAGATTTGCCATAGATCCTGCACAAAAAAAGTATATAAAAGTATATAAAAACATAAAAATATACATATGAACAAAAACCCTTTAGTGTTGAAAACACAACTATCACAACAGTTGTACCAAAACCTCTCGCTACCTGCTGTAAGGTTATATTCAAGCAATAGGAAAAACAATTTAATTGTCAATTAGCGAGCTAGTTTTCTCCCTCTAGAGCAAAAAAGAAAAACATAGGTAACTATGAAATAATAAATTGATACTTAGGCAAAGAAATAAAACCCTCCAAAGAAGCAATAAATGTCATAAACCATAATTATGTCATAAGTAGGAAACTTGGGTACATACTATGTACTATACTGGCACGATAATTAAAATAAGACTTCAATTTCAAAAATATAGCATGATTAATTAATACAGTTGTTGAGAAGTTATACCAAGTTGACGTATAAACTAAGTTTAAAACATCAAAAAGAATTGGCGCATAATTGAAAAAACACCCATTTTATTGCAAATTCTCCATGTTTTATTATGAACGTTTAAAATCAGGTTCTGAAGGTCCTCAATGCGGTGAATTGATTGGAATTTTTCTGAATCTAGTTAGCTTTATTTTCACAATCCATTCAATGTCCAAAAACAAGATAAGTATTCCATATTAACTTTACCTTATACCATGATGATTATGCAGGCAAAGGCTTTCGTTATTTATATATTCTCAGGAAACCCAAAACTTGCCAGTTTCATACCTTTTAGTGATTTCTTATCTGCATACCATTTCTTCTATTTTATCTTGATCAACACTTTCAGGGATTTCCACAATTGTAATGCATTCATTTCTGGAATACTGCTCCAGTCTTGTCAAAATACTAGACGAGTGAAACACAGCTCGCCTAAAGGTATCTAGGCGAGCTTTTTTGCACAACGTAAATCACGCACCTAGATAGAGTTTAGGTGTGCGAAATGGATTTTATGAAACAACGTTGGACAGGACGTCCGTTACAAACAAAAACTAGTCGGACATTTAAATTGTCACATCGGACATTAGTTTCTCCAATTACGAAGCAGTCTAACCAGACATTAGCACTTTTCGAGTCGGATGAACGCCTAGTAACTCTTCTCTACCAGAATAGCTATAAAACATTTATTTAGGTGTACTATTTTGCAGCGTAGGTAAATATCACGCAATAAATTTAAATGGCATTCATAGCTGAAGTGTCGAAGGTAACACAAGATAAGCTGCGAATCTCACAGTAGAACGGAAGCGAAGCATGGTGGACTATTTAAACCTGTGAACCCCGAACACAGGAGACTGAATGCCTTTATCTTAGCTTCACAATTTGGAGCTCCTACTAAACGTCCTGTATATAATACGATTCATTTTACTTATGGTTTCATAAATTATATGCGTAAAATAATCTATTTTTAATATTGAAGTCGCATGCACAATATTAAATAATAATGTTTTGGGCATTAATAATCATCAAAGCATGAATTAACATTCTATTTTGAATAGATGTGTCTAACATCCTATTTATTAAAACTGGTAAACACGTGTGCTTTTCATTATGATAATAAACTAACTTCTCGATTATTACAAAAGTTTTATTGAAAACTCTACATTTGTCGTTAAAATAACAAGACTAATAAAAACATTTGAAAAGAAATACTTTCTTTTTCCACATTGTTTTTAAATTTACAAAGCAAGATTTACGAATGAAACTACGATATTATGTGGTAGCTAAGACTTGATGTGTATTAATGTGTATTCACTTTAGGGCCATAGTGTGTAATAGTGTTTATTTCACCTGAAACTTTATCAACTTAATAAAAAAGACATATTTCAAACACTGTTTAATGTCTGTATGCAAACCATATTTATGTGCTTAGTTTTAACTTTCACTTGGCTTGGTGGGTTACTTTCTATACCGTACTTTTGATTTTATATATATTGACATGATTGCCACCTTTCTCATAGATGGTGGTTCTTTGAGCTCAAGCAAATCAGATGGTACACATGATGGGAGTAGTTTTGATGGTTCGTTCCTGGATAAGGAAGTTCTAAGTAAAGGAAAAGAGAAAAGAATAAGACCAACCACATATAAGTAAGTATAAATAACCTACTGTTAAAATCACATACACAGGAATAAAAATATGCATAAATAGTATCGGCGGAGAAGAGTGCTGAGTTAGCAATCTTGCGTTTCATTAATCGAAATAAAGAAATTAATCAACTTTGTGGGCGTAACACTGATGCGGGTAAATAATAATTATAAATAATATAAGATATGGATAATTTTGTTTTTGATTTTTAATTGCATATACCTTGTACAAAACGCATAGCTATTAAATTTAGAATTTTAAAACTGAAATAATAATTAATGTGTATCCACTTTAGGGTCGTAAAACATTAAATTACTATTATGAGTATAATTTTTTATAACATTAATTATATACTCACAATTCAAATTAGAAATAATGACAATACACAATTCAACAGAGGAAGATTTTTTTAATAAACGAATAAATTGTTTTAATGAATGTAATCTTCTATTTCATTATTCCTTATTTCTTTTTAATTTTAATAAGAGATGAATAAATTAAGTTTGAGTTATAAGTTTTATATAAGTATTAAATGCATGGTTTCTATATGCCTATTTACTATCATATATACATACATTCACATATGTACATGCATATACAAACATATACATACATACATATTTTTATATACTTATACATGCAATAGTGATCAAAGCATATCCTATACTATACATAATAGTCTGAGTAGCCTATACAGTGTAACATATACCAAGTCTTTAGAAGCATAACTTATACTATAACATAGGTGTATTCTCAATTTTAATTTTACATAATGCTATGATGTATAATGCGTGTATGCAATTCATATCCACTGTGGAGGAGTTAGAATTTAGCATTGCTTCGGGCTTTCCATAACCTTTGATGGAACCATGCTGTAGTGTTAAAACGTTCCAGAAAGTTAAGTCAACACTTAATTAATTAACATTTTAATAATTTATTTGCAATCACAGGGTATCAGGTGGTGCAAAAAAACATTTTTTAGGCGAAAAATGTTTTGTCCCAAAGCTATATACCAAAATGATTTTCAAGCAAAAATAAGACAAAACATTTTTTTTAAAAACTTTTTTTTTTACTCTTTGTCAAAAATATGGTTGCTAGGGGAAAATTATTGTTACCGAAAAAAAAATAAATCAAAATGATCCTAGATAAATTGTAGGAAAAGTCATAAAATTTCTAGTTATCTAATTTAAGCCATTCAAAAGTTATGAAAAAAAGTTTTAAAAAAGGGTGCGCATATATGCTAGTCAGAAGGTCAACATTTCTATCTCTACGAAAACAGTTTTTGAAACAAATTTGTCCCAATGAAGGTGTACATTGATCAAATTTGTCCCAATGAAGGTGTACATTGATCTATTTGTATTTCAGCGTTCCCAAATCGACTGAATATAAAAGTGCGAGAAGAATAGCATCGGTGTTAACCAATCCTATTCAAGAACTTCCGTAAGCTAATAATAAAAGTTTTTTTTGCCTCTTATGCGTCTGCCATGTGTATCGTAGTGATAGTAAATAAGAACATTTGTTTATGACACTAGCGTTGTTTAATTGCTGCAGGTGCCATTTAGGATCTGACATAAACTGGTGTGTGTTTGTACTTTCAGTGTTCGGGATAAGAACAAATAACCACTGTGGTGGTGTGATTTTTGAGGCTTTATAGCTTGAAGCTATGCTTAAATATCCCTCCTCAACAGTGATAATTCTTTTTACTTATTTTGAGCTCTACATAATAATGGCTTTGTAGTCGGAAGCTGTACTTAAAAATCCTTCCTCCACAGTGGTTATTTATTCTTATTTTACACTGGATTTTGTCGAACTACAACATCTTTATTTTGACATCGCACAGGGTGTCATGGTCAACGAACTTTAAATGGATTGGTTTCCTCAGTATGAAGAAACCAATCCATTGCAAGATCATTGACTCAGTACTCTTATACTCTGTAAATTTTATAGCAGACGCTCCCTTCACCTTTCTGAAATGAAACATGAAATAAGCAAGTAAAATCGAAAACATTAACATAAAACAAACCTGAATATAACTGCCAGACATCACCTATGGAGGAGCAACACTCCTCCACTGGTGATGTTCGGCAGTTATTTTCAGGCTTCTAAAACCATCTTCAGTATAAAAGATTTTTAAAATTTTCTTTTACTCGCTTATTTTATAAATATGACGTACTCAGCACTTAAAATAAAAACAAATAATCACCACGGAGGAGTGATTTTTGAGGCTTTATAGCTTGAAGCTATGCTTAAAAATCCCTCCTCAACAGTGATAACCTTTTCTCTTATTTTAAGCTCTACATAATAATGTCATATTATACTGTTTGAATGACTTTCTATAAAACTTTAAAAACGTGTAGTTTATTATCCAAAGGAAAGGATATTATCTTACATGAATCTGCAGTACTACATTACAGGCCATATTCTAGAATCTGAGGAAAGGATCAGGAATGAAACCAAACAAGACACTTTTGATACATTTTGAGCACTTTTTCCCCTATTTTTACAGGGGCAACGTCAGATATCCGGACTCACTTTTTGCCTAAAATAGGGCCTGCAGTAGGTGAACGAGGATCAGTCTTTTGGAGCCTGTCCCTCTTGGAGCTTGCCACAAGGATACCCCCCCCTCCCCCTTCTAAAGAAAAGCTACTGAGTTATATTTCACTACATGCATGATAAAAACGTTGTCGAAATTATATATCTACATCATCGTTGAAAATGATATAAAATTTCTTTCTAGCATCCACATAACCTGCAATACTTGAGTTATTGAATAGGTTATTGCATACTCAGTAATGATTATAGAGAATTCTGGACGCCTAGAGCAAGAATTTGCACACCTAAAACAATTTATGTGCATGTGATCGCACACTTTAGCACACTTCACTTCTCATGAAAAGGAATGTTTACGTACCTGCTGCCCCAAGTACCCGTATTCTATTTCATACCTCCTGCTCTAATTCCTCTTTTTCTCTTTTACTGCCCTACATACCCCCTGTCACCCTTACAGACCACCTGCCCTATCTGCCCCTTTTCTGTTTTTCAGACCACCTGCCCCAAATGCCCCTTTTCTCCTTTACAGACTCCCTACCTTAAATGCTCCTTACGTCTTTTACAGACCTACTGCCCTAACATTCTAGAATGTTTTTTTAGTATAGTGTTAGTATAGTATACAAGCAAATCATTACTATATATATATATTTGGCTTCAAATCCGGAAGCGATGCTCAAAAATCTCTTCACCACAATGATTATTTGTTCCTACTTTGATCACTGGTCCTGTGCCATGACTCAGGCTTTCCAGCATTCCTTTAAATTCCAATAATATTCATGTATTTGAAAATCCTTCCTATATTTAAGTTCAGTATTTCCTACATTTCCTATATTTTCACACTGTGAACACAAATTTATTATTTTTCTAATATGTAGTAACTATGGAATAGTTATTTTTCTCCAATAGCAGTAGCTTGTGTATTTAATTTTAATAGTTCAGTGAAGGCCTCTGAATTCACATCGGCATTCCTCTGTGGAGGAGCATCTTTGGAGACTCATTTGCAGCCTTTTGGAATGCTGTCGTGAATTCAGAGGCCTGTCAGTGTTTATTACTTATTATCATACAGTCTAGAAGGAAATACTTGTTATGCTCAAATTGCTTAATTTGAGTTCTAGTAAAATTGTCTTCTTTTTTATGTAGGATCAGGTAGTTTGATCAGATACATTTTTGCTCTGCTAACAGTGAAAAAAGTGTGTTTACAAGCCTGGATATTACTGCCAGACATCACCTGTGTTTTTTAAGCATAGCTTCAGACTTTATAGCTTGAAACTATGCTCTGAAGTCTTTGTCCACTGCTGGGTAGTAAATTGGAGATCATTTCATTAAACAAGATTAAACAAGATTAAACAAGATTAAATTTCCACTCAATTTGCAGTGCTCGAAATAAGAGCAAATAATCACTGCGGAGGAGGGATTTTTTGAGCACAGATTCAGGCTTTGTAGCTATGCTAAAAAATTGCTTTCCCCACAGTCAGGCCTGGAAATTTCAAGAATTCACGGAGACTATGTATGCGACTTTACTCTTACTCTTATAATTCACGGAAACGGAAAATGGGTTCCGTCTCTAGACATTTATGGAACCTTTACGGAACCAGAATGGGCGTTACCGTGAAATTTTGAGGCCTGTCAGTGATTATTTGCTCTTATTTCGACCACTAATTTGACAAGAATATACCCTTCATTTTGATTGTGTTTTTTATAGAGCATATCATCGACAGATTGAGAAGCGACGAAGAAACAAAATTAATGATATGATATCAGAAATTGCATCGTTAGTTCCATTATGTCAGAGTGTTACACATCGTTTGGATAAATTGTCTGTTTTGGAGCTAGCTGTACAACATCTGAGGATGGTCACCAGTAAGTTTAATTTAGTGATAGCTGTAAGAGCAAATAATCACTGTGGAGGAGTTCTTTTTATTAGCCTGACAAACAAAGTTTACGACAGCAATGGCAGCAACCCACATTTTTTAGTTAAACCTTGTGCTACTATCTTGAAATTTAGTACCAGCAGTCGAGATGATATTTTGAAAGGACTCATCAGATGTTTTTTGATTTTGCCCACTCTGGTCTGAGTATCAGGCAAAAAGGGCCCAAATTGCATATTCAGTCCAATAGACCGAAAATGTGTACATCTTGAAATTTGGTAACAGCTTTCTTGGCAGTATTACGAGACCACTGGCTAAATGTTTTTTGATATTGACTTGGAACCGAATGTCGCAAATAAGGGATTTTTTTCCAAAGTGGATTCTATGAGGTTTTTTTCACAACAAATCTAAATGTTAACCCAAATATCATACCCTAATGAGAATATTTTATTTTACATGAATGATTTCATGTCGCTTATTAAAAATACTTGATCAATTATTAAAAGAAAAATATCATTTGCACATGTGTTATTGCTTTAGAACAAAAGCGCAGTCATTTTCATATTGGTTCGTTCTGTTTACATGTAAATCTCATACCGGTACGAAATCTAATGTCTATCTGCTAGACAGGTATGAGATTCGTACCGGTATGAGTTTCATATCGCCCGTAGCTTGTAAGCACTTGCAAAGAATTGAGTAGAGACCGGTATATGAAGTAAAGTGATTTTCATAAACTCACACCGGCACGGTATAAACTCATACCGGCACAAGATTTGTTCATGTAAACAGCCCCTAAGAATATGCTTAACCTCAGATGGTATTCCAACTTGAAGTAGTCATGTGGAAAATGAAGAATTGAGAGGGAGAGAGAAATTTTTAAAAAAGTAGTTAACATAAAAATAAAAGAACTGATCGGACAAGGTTTGTTTTAAATGGAAACTGAAATGGGGGAGGGGGGGATTAGGGTTTTCTCATAAATTTTGAACGAATGGCTTATATGACTAGA
This sequence comes from Neoturris breviconis, assembly GCA_032360805.1. Classification (NCBI taxonomy): domain Eukaryota; kingdom Metazoa; phylum Cnidaria; class Hydrozoa; order Anthoathecata; family Pandeidae; genus Neoturris; species Neoturris breviconis. Next base: position 734 of record JAULBZ010006975.1, on the reverse strand, counting down.
AATTTCGGGACCTTTGATACGATTTATCTAGGATCATTTCAAAGAAAAAAAATTAGGTTACTAGGGATAATTTTCTCCTAGCAACCGTATTTTTGACAGGTGGTAAAAAAAATATTTTCAACAAAAAATTCTTGGAGGAGGGATATGAAAATATTGTTCTGTTTGGCAGTCTACTTTCAATACTGTTGTTTTACTGACCATAGTTTCATGCAAAGTATTTAGCCTGAAGCTATTCTAGAAATTACTCTATATGGAGCGTTAATTCTTACTTTCATTGCTGTTGCAAGTGCGTTAATCTAAGTAATCCTTCTTACTACTATAATTTGCGAAGCAAGTGCTATGTGGTGACAACTTGTGCAACATGAAAAGTACTGTTTGAATGTGCGAAATCAATGTTTAAGATAAGAGCAAATAATTATTATATAGTGTTCGAAATAAGAGCAAATAATCACTGTGGAGGAGGGACTTTTGAGTATAGCTTCAGGCTAGAAAGTCTATAATGTAAAATACTCATTCAGTGCTCAAAATAAGAACAAATAATCACTGTGGAGGTGAGGTTTTTAGCATAGTTACTGGCTACAATGACTGGAGCTATGCACAGCAATCACAATCAATCAATCTTTTAAGTACAGGCATTGTTCAGTGGTCGAAATAAGAGTAAATAATCATGATGTAGGAGTGATTTTTGAGCATAGCTTCAGACTTTATTGCCTGAAGCTATGCTCAAAAATCAC
>JAULBZ010006974.1:0-11906 GCA_032360805.1 Neoturris breviconis | reverse complement strand
TTTTCAGCCAAGTTGGCTGAAAATATTCCGAAAAATCTCTCCTCCACAGTGATGAGCGACTGTTATTTTGAGCCCTGTGTGTGTTAACTTTTATAAGTATACAGACAGTACATGGTTTCTTCTTATACGCCATTGTATATAACCATTATGTATATACTATATCCAATAAGCGCTCTCCCTCTTTTAAGTGTCCCATCTAATAAGCACCCTAAAAACTTAAAAATGCCCAATCTAAGAAGTGCCTTCTTATTAAAAAACTGCGAAAAGTCCACAAAGTTCCTGTTTATAGTTAGAAAAGTACACAGAAATTTCATTTTTATGATTATTTTTATACATCAAAAATAGGGTTTATACATAGGAAAGGATCTATAAAATTCTTTCAGCTTATATTTGAGGCCTATCCAGTGTTCTCCAACCAACATATTAAGTAGTTGGCAGTGGCAATCCACTAAAGAAAGCCTGAAAAGGTTGAAATATGAGCTGGGTTTCTCGGAACTTTTTTGTTGTTGACATGTTTTAGTGGGTTTATTCTGGGCTAGCATTCATGTTAATCTGGTTTGATTCCTACTCTACCGAGGCAAAAAGGGATCTTGTGATACAAGCTATATCTTACACATATGCTATATATGCGATAATGCTATATTACAATAATGCTATATATACAATATACATAGAGATAACTCTTAACGGGCTACTGTACTATTATTTCTTCTTTTTCAAATTTGCCCTTGAGGATCAGTTAGAATGTTTATTTACCATTCTTGTTTGTTTGTTTGTTTGTTTGTTTGTTTGTTTGTTTGTTTGTTTGTTTGTTTGTTTGTTTTATTTATTTTTGTCTTATATATATGATAAATGTAAAATACCAAAATTTAACAATGATAAGATCAGCAAAAACTGATTATTTGATCAAGAGTTATTTCTTTAGTGGCAGATTGTAATTTAGGTTCCATCAGTATGATAAACAATCAGAACATTGTGCAGCTTATACAAAAATTTCTCTTTGCAAATTATTAATGCCATTTCTTTTTGTAGGCAATTCAGGTTTTGAAGAGTACCAAGATGTTAACATGCATAAACCTAATCCTATATATGAATCACACGTAAATAATTTACAGAACCCTATATACACAACAACTTCAGCCCCACAGACTGAACAATATGATGAATTATTCAAGAACAACAAACCAGTAAGAGATGTATCAAAAAATTACTCAAAGCTTGGTCCTGTTTCTTCTACAGAAGAAAATAACAGTGGCTATGATCATATTTCTACGCAAGGAAGTAAGTCACAACCTACTCAGTATGATCCTGCACAGTACGATCAATTGCAATTTCAACAGCAGCATGATAATGTGCACCCTAATGCTATATATGGTGCTATGGACGAACCAGTAGATGCTCAACAAAATTATGACTCTCTAAATCGTAATCCTACAGAACATCAACAATCAGCTACACTAAATCCATGTTATGATCATATTGGAAATCAAAGCAATCAAAATGTAACGCAAAATGAAATGTATGATAGTCTACATCAAACAAATACAAAAAATAACAGTCTACCATGCGAATCTGAGTATGCGGTGGCTGGTGCTGGCTTATATAATCATTTAAATCAAGCGCCACAAATAAATTCTGTTTCGCCATCTGATATGTATGCTGCAGAAGATAATACATACAATTCCTTACACGATTCACAAAAAAGTTCAACTAGGCCACAAGATTGTTATGATCATATATCAAATTCTCCTGAACCAAGAACAAGAAGTTTTGGCAAAGCAAGTAAATATTCTAAAATTGCTGATTCTGAGTATGCTAATGCTGAAGAAGCTGGTGTTCCACAAATGGAAAATGAATATGCACCTGTTATAAAACCTAGAAAGCCTGTAAAAGCAAAGAGGAAAAAAGACAAGCCAAAAAAAGTGATGAAAGAAAGTCAACCATATTCAAACGTTGATGGAACCGACAAAAAAAATCAAAATGATGTGGCTGAGTAAGTGTTTTCATCCTTAATAGTGTTCCAAATACGAACAAATAATCACTGTGGAGGAGGGAATGTGCAAAAATCACTCCACCACAGTGATTATCTGTTCTTATAGGAAATACTGTACCATAGCTTAATTTGGGAGATAAATTTATTTTTTTTACAATTTTTCTTCTATTTTCTGACAGAATATTTTAAGGGCATACTGTATGGGCTCTTTGAACTCCCTATCTTTAATAAAATAAAACGCAGTAGTAAGCAGAAATATTTTTTATGTAAAATTTAGTCCTCAAAATTCACTACAGCAAGCACCTTTGGAGGAGTACATTTAAATATAATTTTCAGCAATGTTTGAATTCACTCCTCTACAGGTGATTGCCGTAGTGAATTCGAAATGTTGCAGGAAAAATATAGACTATATAGATCTGAACGCTTTTTTCTTTCTACTCTTAATAGGAATAAATAACTGCACTCCTCCCTTATCCAGATTAGAGCACATGTGCCCATATGATGGGTGCCCTTATGCAGGAGAATAATAGTTTAACATTACCTCCAACTTTTATGTGTGAAATATATCAAATGGCCTGTGTTAACCCTATTAAAAGTTCTTATACCCAGTAGCCAAAAACTTGTTCAAAGTCAGCAGAAAAGACGCTAGAACAACGTCATTCAACATTGTTCTGGCACCGTTACTGCAGGCTTTGAACAAGTTTTTGCTAAATGGGTATTGATTCATTTTCATTGTAGCATGTATGCAGTAGTTGATAAAACGAACGACAAAATGAAGAGGTGATTAGTTTCCAGGCGATATTGTTGTTTATTGGCTGGCCAATTATTCAAAGAAATATCTTCACTTTAATTTCGATTTCTTACGTACTGTATTTTTACTAATAATAGTACTATTTTTCATTTATAGTGTTTTAGCTAAATTTCTAATTCTCGTGTTAATGCCAGTTTATACTTCTTATGTTGGTCTCACAAACTGATTGTAGTGGCTACCGAATACGTAAATCTAGTATTTTTGTTGGCGGATGCATGTTTTGTTCACCTGGTAGTTCAACTTGGTATTCAGTAGCCACTGCAACTAGTTTCCACTACCAACATAAGCATTAATTGTTTACTCCTGTGGTAACTGAAAGATTACTCAATCTAAAATTACAGAGAAGAATACGAGCGATCAAACTTGCAATGGTTTGGTTTCTTTGTACCGAATTTGTTTGTGGTTTGTTCGTCAGTATAGTTTCTTTAAATCTTCCACAGGAATTATTTTTGAAAGTTTTTAAAATCTTGATACTACTCAGTTTAGTCTTTTTGTAATGATTGTGAGAGGCATGAAATTGACAAGTTTCTTATTCCAGAAGATAATTGAATTTTCATGCTGCCTAAATTTACTTAATGATATCTTTTATCAAATGATCTTTTCATTGAATCTGTGTCAACTAGAATTAAATAGAAAAATGAAAAATTGTATAATTTAGTTTTTCCAACTGGAGAGTTAAATTCCTTGTTGATGCGAATGCAAACGTTATGTAAATATCCCAACCGGCAAAAACCTGTTCAAAGTCTGCAAAAATAATGTTACGTGCGGGGGGGGGGAGGGGGGGAATTAAAAACAATTACAACTGGTATGTAATTCGAATGTACATCTGGTACATAATTTGAATGTCGTGTGTTCTAACGTTATTTTGCTGACTTTGAACAGGTTTTTATTTAACCGGCTGGGTTATTATATAAAATAAAATAGGAACAAGACCACAATGGAGGACCCCGAAGCTTGTTTAACAACATCTTGCAAAAACATGTGAATACTTCTCTATATCCAACAGTTTTTGTCCATTGGAAAGTGCTTTTTGAGAGTGGCTTCAGACATTTTTTAGCATTATTATTAAGTCTAATTTTGAACAGTGAAAAGTTAGAAGCAGACAAGAAACTTGTGGATAAAACTCTTTGAGGTGGTTTTTGTCAACCCTTTTAATTTTTGTTGTCAGACGTACATTGCTTAAAATAAAAACAAAATAATCACTGTGGTGGAGGAATTTTGAAGCTATCCTAAAAAGTCCCTCCTTCACAGTGATTATTTGTTTTTAATTTAAGTACTGGAATTACATTGTTAATTATACCATCTTACTAATCATAACCACGAAGAAGGGCATTTACGTTAATATGCTTGCCATCGATTGTTTTTTTTTATCGGCAGCTTTCTGACTTTGCAATTTGACAGGTGATAAATCCACATAAGTAGATACTCAGTTCAAACAATATTAATTACGTTACAAAAATGATGTCAGCAAAAATATTCATAATAGAGGCAATCCTTGAAATAAGAGTAAATAATCACTGTCAAGGAGTTATTATTGAGCTTAGCTTTGTACTATAAACTCCAAAGCTAAGCTCAAATATCACTCCTTCACAGTGATGATTTGTTCTTATATTGACCGATGAGAGTTTTGCGTTTTTTTATTAATTGTACAAAAGAAAACCGTAAATGGTAAAATTGTTAGCTCCTTCTTCTAAGCCTGTTTCACACGTATGATGCAGTTGCAGACATAAAAGTATGCATATGTAATGAATGTATTTGACACAAGCAGATGCAAGGATATCAATGGTGCAGTGATTATTCTCATTATCTCTGCAGTTACGCTTACATTTGCTTCTGCTACTGCATCTTTAGCAGTGATCGAAAAAAGAGTAAATAATCACTGTGGAAAAGCTACCACTAAAAAACACTCCACTGCAGTGATTATTTACTCTTATTTCGATCAATGATTAGTTAAACAAGATTTAATTTAATTTTTTTTATTTTTGTTTTTATATGCATAGATTTTGATAATTTATTATTTTGTAAACTTCTGCCAATGTTTATTTTTGTACAGACGATTATTTTTAATGTTTAGTTGAATTTTATTTCAGTAGATCCAATGAACATCATCTCAGTAGATCCAATTTGCTCATCAGAAACATTTATTCCCAAAATAGCATTCATTTTAAAACATGTTACTGCTATTTTTTGGACTGAATGTTTTTGCCGATGACAGTGGTCAAAATAAGAACAAATAATCAGTCTTCGGGAATAATTTTTGAGCGTTACTTACGGTTTTGTAGCCTGAAATATTTCTTCTCCACAGTGATTATTTGCTCCTATTTCAAAGTCGATTAACTATGTTCTAATGACAATGAATTAATTATCTAAATGTTAATGTCTTATTTATTTGTATTTCTATTCTGATGCCAAATAATTTTAATCAATCCAAGAACTTTTATATAATTCGTTAAATTTGAATGATATAATTTTCCATTTTTTTTATGTTAGGGATAATACATTTAGCTCAGTTGCTTTGGTAAGATGGAGACCTTAGAGAAAGTGTTGTTTTCCATTTCCATTGTTCTTCGTGTACAAGTAGTCTTATTTTAAATTTGTACTAAATGTAAGACCCATTGAGCAAACAAACCTATTGAAAATCACCTCATTTGCTTTTTCTCTTTTCTTCATACTTTATGACCTCTGTAAATATTCCCCCCCCCCCCAATTGTTGATGTTGATGTTTTTTGATGATTAAGATGAACTGTAACTAATAATCTAGGTTAAGCATATAAAAAGTTTTTGATAAAGAAATGTTTTATTAGTAACTGGCTGAGTACCGAAATATGTCCTAAAAGATTTTAATTTGCAAAAACAAAAAGATAGCCCAGTCGGTAAAAACCTAGGGTCTTTAGTGTGGACATTGAACAGTTATTTGCCTTCTGGGAGGGTTTATATCCTCATTGCATACCTTTAAAATGAAATTAATTGACCAAATAAGCACTATGGAGAAGTGTTTTTTGAGAATACTTTTTATATCTCTCCTCGACAGCGATTTTATCCTCCTATTTTAAGCAATGAAGATTTTAGGATACCTCTCAGTGGGCCAAAACGTGTTCAAAGTCCACAGTAAAGACGCTAGATGACGTTGTTCTAGCGTCTTTACTGTGGACTTTGAACAAGGTTTTTGCAGTCACATGTGTTATCAGTTTGTACAGAATCCACCTAATAGAAACCATCTTTTAGTTTTATTTGTTTGTTTCAGTAACTAATTAAGAGATGATAAGAAGATTTAAATGATCAATATTCTACTTTCAAGATGAATCAGGTTATAAAATGTTTTTGCAAGAATAGTTATATTAATCGACGAGTCAATATGGTACCTTCAAAATTTAACCTATCTATTGGTAGCTGGATGTCGCCATTTAAAAGACACTACTCAAATACCTACTCGAACCTACATAAAAGTTCAACATACAGAAAAACAGAAAGTAGAAGAATACATAGAATTGATTCTGTTAGATGGTTTTCATTCCAATACAAACAAAGGTCATTATTTGAAAGAACGCATAAAGACTTTCTATTACTAGGATCAATTATTAGAAATATTTATACTCAAACACAGAATATAAAGCATAAAACTGTACTCTTGTATTTAACATCAGCTGCTGTGCTTGCAGCAGGACTTTCGTATGCTGCTGTACCGTTATACAGATTATATTGTCAGGTAAATTTAATTTTTTTCACGTAAATTTTAGTCTTCTATGTTCATCAAACTTACCCATGTATAAGACATTTTTAATTTGTTATTTTAACCCTGTTTGAGATAATGGCTATTTTCTGAAACAAGCAGGAGCATAGAATTACAATTACGCACAAATTTTAGTTTCATGCTCAGAATTAAACTTGAAACCTTTTTCTGATGTTGCTTATGCTAAATAAGATCTTAATTATTGTCAACCGGTGAGAATTTCGTCCACATGAGTCGGAATTTTGAGAAGGTGTGGTATCATCTTGAATTGACATTGGCATTCTAGGCAATATTACAAGACTGCTGGCTAAATTGTTATTTATTCTCTCCACTCGGGGCTGAGTATCAGCGAAAAAGGGACTTTTTCAAAAGTTGAGACTTTTTAATGTTTGAATTTCGTGAGGTTTTGACCACATTCACCAAAAAATTAAACAATAGCATACCCAAATGATAAGGGAGAACAGTGCAGAATTTATTTTGACATGTTTAAACAATTTAAATTTTGTCAATGGAGGTTGTCCAAACTTTTTAATGTCTGAAAATTTTTGTCCAACAAACTTTTACGCAGCCAAAATTTACAATAATACAAATACAGCAAAACCAAAATATCGTGAAAATGCCGAAATAAAAGTATACTTTTATCAGAAATAGTTAAAGAAAATTCCGGAAATCTTTTCGCCGAAGTTTTTTATCATAAAAAGGTTTTGAAATGCAGGAGTAACGGAAGCTCTTACAATGGATCTCACTGAAGAGAACCTGTTTTTGAATTTGTTTGACTAAATATATAAGTTAGTAAAAGGAAATACCCGATCTTTAGTCATGAAATGGTTGTTTTTTTAGTTAAACATGTTTCTTAAATTAAGCCAAAATATCATGAAAAACGCCCCAAAAATATTTAACGTCAAAGTTTTTAAAGTTAATGTACGAGGCTTTGACCGTTAATCTTTTTTTGGCATCCTTTTTATTTTGGGGATACTTCTTCCTCAATTTTTGGATATGTAAAATAAATCAATCACTCACTCACTCACTATCCGTAGCTTTGATTATACTGCTGCCTGTGTCCCAGACACTGGGGTAGGCAGATGATCAATTATAAGAATTTTTATTTTTTAAAGAAATTTTAGAATTTTTGGACTTGAAGTCTCCATTTTGATTTTGGGGAGCTTCCTTCTTTCAATTTTGTAATGTTATTTACGGTCGTAAAACATTATTACTACACCATGAGTATCAGTTGATTTTTATAACGTAACAATTAGTCCCAATTTGAACTAGAAATATAATTACAATACACAATACAATAGAGGAAGATATTTTTAATAAAAGAATGGTATTCAATTCAAAGAAAATATATTTTTCTATTGTATTGTTCAATTGTCTAGTTTCTTTATTTTATTATTAACCTTTTAACAGATGTTTGTGTTGAAAGCTAAAAAAAAAAGATAATTTTGACAGATCTTTTTTTAATAAAAGCTAATAAAAACCAGTCTAAGTTAATTAACGATTACAGAGAAAGTGTGTGTTTTAAAACACATTATTTTATTTTTTAAAAAGATTAGGTTTGTGTTTGACAAGTAATATTTATATATATATATGTACAGCCTATTTATAACCCTTATCCTATCCCTAACATTAACACTTTCCCCAAACAGCCCTGAAAATACACCCTAAACCATAACACTAATGCTAACTCCAACTCTAACCGTATACCACTTTTATTTATGTTTAAAAGTTTTAAAGTTCTAATTTGGTACTTGAAACTAAGCCACAAATATTAATACACGTGTGTGTTGATATAAATAAGAGCGCGATTACTAAATTGGATTGAATTTTGAGTATAGAGTCAGACTCAAAGACTGAAGATATAGGCACCGTAAGGGAAGAAAATTTTGCAGGAATTTAATTTCGTGGGATGAAGTTTCTGACAAACAGTTTACATTATAGGCATCAGGATATGGTGGTACAACAAAAAGAATTGATGATATAGGTGATAAGATCGAAAATATGGAACGTAGCGAAGATCGAATGTTAACTATACGCTTTGAGGCTGGTACGAATAGAAAGTTGCAATGGAGATTTAAACCCCAGCAAAAAGAAGTCAAGGTTACATTATAGTTGTTTGATTGTGGGTGGTATTTTGATTGTGGGTGGTATCTTTCTGTGGGTGGTATCTTTCTGTGGGTGGTATCTTGCTGTGGGATAGTCAGAATTGAGTTTTCTGATTTGGGAAAAATAAAGGTTCTGCATGGTGAGACTTCTATGTGTTTCAGATCTTTAAACTGGTATCGGTTGAAGCTAACTAAACCTGAGAACAACTCCATTAACAGTATGTGTCAGCTTCAACTAGAGGTTACTGAAAACCGATACCAGTTTAAAGATCTGGAACAGTCTCGATTCTCAAACGTTCAAAACAGCTCTTGATTCCAGTATTTAATATTGTCTTACTTTCACATTTTAGCAACCACCCCACCCCCAAAGGTGTCCCCTTGTATTACCCCTACCCCCTAAAAAGAATTATTTTATAGTACCCCCCTCCCCCACAAGAAAAATATTTTAAATATATACTGTACTCCTAGAAATAAAGAAATAAAAATGAGAAAAGAGGAAAGGCCACTTCAAACTTTTCTACATTCTTAAGTCGAAACTTCCTCTACCCACTCACTGGTTATATTCTTAAATCAAAACTTCCCCCACCCATTCACTGGTTATAGTCTTAAATCGAAACTCTCCCCACCCATTCACTGGTTATATTCTTAAATCGAAACTTCCCCCACCCATTCACTGGTTATAGTCTTAAATCGAAACTTCCCCCACCCATTCACTGGTTATAGTCTTAAATCGAAACTTCCTCCACCCATTCACTGGTTATATTCTTAAATCGAAACTTCCCCCACCCATTTACTGGTTATATTCTTACAAACACACTATATCTGATCGAAATAACAGCATGTGGAGGAGTGATTTTTAAGCATTGGTTCATGCTACAAAGTCTGAATCTATGCTTAAAAATCCCTCCTCCACAGTGATTATTTGCTCTTATTTCGAGCATGTATAACTTACCCAATGGTTCAAAATTGGACAAAAACTTGTTCAAAATCCGCAGTAAAGACACGAAGAACAACGTCGAACGACGTTCTAGCGTCTTTACTGTGGACTTAGAACAAGTTTTTGCAATCTTTTAGCTTGCACCTGGTGAAACAGCACTTGCGTTTTACACAGCAGAAAATTTGACAGATAAACCTATCATTGGTATTGCGACGTATAATGTTATTCCGTTTGATGCTGGACAATATTTTAATAAAATACAAGTAAGTATGAAATTGACAAGATTGTGGCATTTTCCACAGAGAAAAGAAGCAACACATTTTCTTCATAATAACAAATGTTTTAAATTTCTTAAAATATTAGAGTATAACAAGTCGACGATCTTATATTGTAATCTGTACACAGTTACATCCATGAACATATGTGCATGATTCTTCTACAGTTGAACGAACGAACTATGTCTCACAATATTTGCACTGCAGGTACTTTCAATTAAGCGAGTACTCAACGCATAACTGTGCAAATTTCTTCACACTAAAATATGTCATCATGTATCAACTACAAGAACAGTAAATACGATTTTGTTTGCCATATATGACAGCATGCAGTGTTATATGGGACTAAGTACATTAGTCTTTCATCGCGCTTTGTGGATTATGCAATATCAATGTCTGTGTGTGTGTTTTTGTCCATGCATATATGCAATATATATCTAGACTAGGGTAGGCATACATACATGATTTACATACGTTATCTGTGTGACGTCAATTTCTACCAATAGGATGTCTTATTCTTAGCTAATTTTTCGCCTAGTGAAAATCAACCTTTATCCGCAGATTTAGATTAACTATCTAGTAGTTCATTTGGCCGAGTTCTCCAAGACCGTACCTTTCATTTTTATTTTTAGTGTTTTTGTTTCGAAGAGCAACAGCTAAATCCCAAAGAAGAGGTGAGGATTTGTAATTGATTAGTAGAAAGTAAACAACCAATTATAAGATTGTTGACGCTTCTTCACATATCTTATTTACGCTTGTATAACTGTTGCATTGAAACATTTTTGAACCAATGCCTCGTTTTCATTATTTGCTAAAAGGACTATCACTTATCGCATCATGCAAACACCAGTACTGCGTAATTCGTATAAACCGCGACATTTGTCAAATGTCATTGTAATATCACTTTCCCGTGCCTTGCGGGGATGCGTCCATTATGTATTTCGCGCTTCGTAAACGTTTATAGATAATAGATTACAGAAGAAAAAAATGGATTGGTTTTTTCAGTTCGAAGTAACCAATCCATTGCAAGATCGTTGACTTAGTACTCTTCCATGTAGATTTAATTTAAATATTTCTTTCTTAGGTTGACATGCCAGTCTTTTTTTACATCGATCCAGATTTTGCAGAGGATCCGAAGATGGCGAAATATGATGAAATTATACTTTCGTATACATTTTTTGAATCAAACGATAATTGCGCTCCAATACCATCACCTCATTCAGCTAGGTAAAACGAACTACATCTGGTGTAGGTGGAAAAGCAAGCATAGAGGTTACAATAATAGCAAATAATAACTGTGGAGGAGAGATTTGTGAACATAGCTTTTGACTATAAAGGATCTACTCTTAAAAATCACTTGTCTACAGTAAAAGCAGATCTCCACCAGGCGAATTCTAAAGGAAGCCATTACATTGGTTGATAGTTACGACACCTGTCAGATGACGTCGCTTTTGACCAATTTAATGTCTTCAAGAATTCGTGCGAACGAATTCGCCCAGTGAAGATCCGCCTTAATGTTAAGAATAGTATCTAAAGCTTGATTTCCACTATGTGGAAAATTCGATACGAAAGTCAATAAAAGACATCAATCTCTAGCAAAGAAATGTCTTCTTTTGGCTTTCGAATATTCCATTTAGTGTAAATAAACCTTTAGCATGGTTTCAAATAGATATCCTCGGTGTAAGAATTGGTAATATTGCTTAAGATATTTCGCTGGTATGCGACGTCTTTTCAATAACGGTTGTTGGACCTTGAATGTTGATACCCTCCCAAACATCATGTCATTAAATTGATAGCGTTTGTGAAAGCATTAGAAAGAAATATGATAATATTTGATGTGTAGTTGTGATAGTGGGTACACAACATTAGATCAACATCAAAACAAATCAACGTTGATCTGATGTGCTGTACCTGTTGAGACAAGTTGAAAATAAAAAAAATATAATATTTACGAAAAATAGATATTACATCCCAGTGGGCTTAAAGGTACATAATCACCTTTTTTGGTCAAATTTTCAATTTCTATGTCAAATGGATAAGTGACACACACTGAAC